>SKCR01049577.1:0-145244 GCA_019454045.1 Zanthoxylum bungeanum | reverse complement strand
GTTCTTGTTCTTCGTGAATTCGGAGGTAGCCGAATTGCGTACATATAAGATAGGCTTATATGGCGAACGTGTCTGGACTTAGAGAGTCCCATAATATAAAGTGTACTCGTTGAGCACTTGAATAGCCAATAATGTTTGATAATAAATAATATTTGATATTATAATTATCAATTAAAATAATTAAGTGTTATTGGATATTATTAATTATTTATTTTGACCCAGTTAGAATAATTGGATTAATCCAAAATCACACAAGGGCTTTTTTATAATTTCATAAATATCTCTTCCATTGGAGGATATTTTGGTAATTAAAAAATATGTAATAATAGGTGTTTTTGGCTTGATTTAATTGGATTAAATAAAAATGGTAGACAATGAACTAATCAATTGGTTAAACTTTGTCTAGATTTAATTGGATTAAATCAAAGTGGTAGACAAAAGTGATTAGTCATACCTAATTATGCATATTTGGACAAATTGAATTAAGCCTACCTAAAAGTTGATTAAAACTTTTATTAATTAAAAATTACATAAGCTTCACTATAAAAGGCAAGCTTGAGCAAGTTTTTAAGCAAGCAAGTATTAAGGCAAAACATAAGAAAAATTAGTGTAAAGAAGTGTTTAGAGAAGCTGTGGAAGTTCTACATATTTTCAACAAGGAGGAGACGGTTAGATCTTTGATTCAAGCTTACTAGATAAGTTTGATATTCTCTAACAAGCTATGTTTTTGCATTTGATACATAATAATATAGTTTGCAGTTGAAATTAGGCTAATAAATTTGTATATGGATGTTTTGGAAGCATAAATATAATATGCTTGTAATTGGGTCAAATATGTTCATGTTGGACATGTAACATAAAATTATAGTTTGGAACTGTAGATGAAAGTTTGGAGTTATGGCTATCATTCTAAAATCATCTGACCACCTTTGAGTGATCTAGAATTTTTCATGTGTCACTTCATTGTGGGATTCTAATTTGGTTTGTGTTTTAGATTCAAAATTTACACATGTGAGTATTTAGAATAAATTTATATTTTTGTAAAAATATTTGATCTTTTGAAAAATATGATTTTGTTCTATGGCACGTGTTGATGTTTGTTTTGATGTTAAAAATTAAATTTCGGGTGTTTGAAAGTGTTTAGGGAAGGTTTGAAATAAATTGGGTTTAAATATTTCATCAGCTTTCTGTTTCCAGAGAGCTGATGAAATGAAAACAAATAAAAAAAGGGTACAGCAGTGCGCATTTAGTACACATACAGTGCGCACACAGAGAGTTGCACACAGTGCACGTGCGCAGTGTCGCACACTGTAGCGTGTATGCGCTCGCTGATTTTTATTTTCTCCTGTTTTTTAGTTTCTGGACTTCGATTCAGCCCCGGTTTTTTCCTATGCACTCGTAATAGAATATAGTATTCCATTAAATTATTTAAAAATATGTCATGCTTGATATCTATGGGTTAGACCCACTTTCACTACGTAGGATACCGATCCAACCCTGATGGTCCCACATTCGCCCCAACAGAATGGTATCAGCACATATCTTAACCATACAATACATGTTGCATGTTTGACATGTATTTGAATTTATAACTCTGTAATTTTAATTTAATTATACATAAATCATATTGGATATACTTTGTTTGTTTTAAATTAAAATTTTTATTTTTACCCAAGCATGTTAATGACTTGATTGTCATAAATCTCTCGTGATTAGGTGATTACTTTATTTTAAGTAATAATATTAATAATATTGGAGTATTATTGGATGGTCCGTCTTATCAATATGGAGATGAATGAGTTCTTTTTACTTATGCCCAATATAGTCCTTATTGTGAGGGTGTAAGTGGTCAGAACTTAGGTCACTCCAGTATTGGGCATTATCTTAGAGTTAAAACGATTAAGGTATGTTACGGTCAATCCAATGTCTGTCGAAATCTTTCCTGATTTGGTTAGACAGTACATAGATGTACTAAATGCTTAGAGCATTATGAGAACACTCAAGAAGTTGTTTAAAACAAATCAAGAAGTTGAGATATATCGGAGGTCTAAGGAATTTTTCCATGCTACGCTCAAGGATGAATGAGTGGTTAGCATTCATGTTTTGAACATGATTGACCATATCCAATATTTGGAATGACATGACATTGTGATAGATAAAAGACTAGGCTGAAATATGATTTTGTCTTCTTCACCCGATATATATGCTGGCTTTGTGATGCAATCGATGCAAGCCATATATGAAGAGCTTCACAATATATTACGCTCGCGGAACATAATTTGAAGAAAGGGAATCCCACTTTTACTTCTATGGTGGAGCAAGCTCTTCAAAGACTTCTAAAAGATTAAAATGGGAAATAAGAAGAAAGACTCCAAGAAATAAACTGCAAGACCGCGTGTAGCGCATGATGTATGTCTATATTGCCAAACGTCTGGACACTTAAAGCTGAGGGAACGGCTCGATACTGGTGGTTTGAAAATCCTATTTCTGATATCTTTTAAAACCAAAGTAAATAAAATCTGAATCGTGTAACACAACGTGAATCATGTATAAACTATCATGGAATAAAACTGTTCGTACTAGAAGCTGTAATCTTAAAATCGTAAATCAAATCTTGTACTAAAAACATAAATCTGTGGCCGAAAAACATGAAATATAAATCTTGAGGCATTTAATTAAAGTTATCATAAATTTGACTAGTAATTAAACATTAATTATTCTGAAACATAAAAAGCAAAATAGCATTCACTCAAAGCGCTAGTTATGATTTCTAAAGTTTGAGCTGACATTTGGAGCTGGCTGAAGTCTCCTGCATATGATCTAAGGACATAGAAACAATTACTATTAGCGTGCTTGGATGCTTGGAATTCTAATTGCGTACATGAAGGATGCATGGATGCATGCTATCGAGAGGATTAGGCCCTTATGCTCATTCTTATCTAAAGCGAGTTCACACAACGACTAAACTTATCTTCAAATCCTAATGACGTGAAAATATTTAACCTTTTAGACATGAAAAGTCTAGTATATGTCATGAATGCCTAATTCCATATATGACCATACACACACACGCACAAATACTAACAACACAATACATGGTCATGATTCTAATCAAACCACTAAAATGCTTTTCTTACTACACTAGGCCATATATATCATAAATACTCCTCATCAATTATTCACCAACAACATTAATAACATCAATTCTAAACATTATCTATATTACCAATAATGTTATTCAAACTCAACATTACCAAGTAACTCAACACATACATTGCCCAACCATTTGCATTCTCAAGCAAACACTTCAACACCACAACTAAACCAACATATAAAATACAGATTTGCATGACTTCAGTCCTTTCCATCCTTCCAAAAATTCGACAATACCCATTCAAAACATAGCCTGCCGGATTCATTATCACCATAGTAATTTATCACCCAAGAACGCCATACACATTGTCCCTAGCTACCACCAAGGTCAAACAAAAATCCAGCCCTTTCTTCATCCATTAAGTTCGATCAAGTTACAAGAAACACCCTTTTTCAAATCTTTTAAATTTTTTAGCACCTAAAGCCTAATCCATGTCAAGAGAACCACCAAATACTAAAATAAGTGTTCTAACATACTTAATCATGTAAATTAAATCACAACCAAACTAGAACATCCAAATTCGAATTTTGGAGGATTGAAATGCATGCAAAAGATAGCAAGAAGTGAAAGAAATGGATGGATAACTTACTAAGAGCACATGGATTCCCTTTCCTTAATCGTGATTTTGAAAGCTAGAAAATGAAGGAGAAAATCTAGAGAAATCATGAGATTGACTGAGAAAGAAAATGAATAGGAGTTGTTTTTATATTAAGGGTCAGAGTTTTTACAATAAAATAATGATTTATTTTAAGCACATGCTAAAATGATGAGAGAAATTAGTAACTACACAGTACTTGTGAAACCAGACACATATTTTACTTACTTCTGTTCTGAATTTTGAAAATTATTCAACATGCATGTTTTGGATCGTTGTCTTAGCTTTTCGTCCATATAAAGATCACCGAAATCGAACATCGGTAGCTCAAGTTATGGCCAAAATACCAAAGGCTGACGGGTTACCGAAACTGCAAATGATTTGCCAGATGTCCAGAAAATAATTTCGTGAGTACCAACACTCTCATGCGTGATTTAATATTACATTTCACATAACACGTGTCAAAACGGTTATCAAATTTACATCGGGATAACCAGGGTGTTATAACATTGTATTTTTTACACATAGCTCGATGATGAGTCTCTTATAGGGGCACCACTTGGAAGTTTGGAAATTTGTAAAATTGAACACAAAAAATGAAGGGAACTCCAGAGAATTCAAAAAAACTGCCAAGTCCCAGCCGGACATCACCTATGTCCGGCCAAGTCCTTAAAGTCCGGCCGGATATACATTTGAAGTCCTATATTCGGTTGGACATATGACTACTGTCAGTAAGTGCAGATTTTCAATCAATGAAATCATGGGATCTGATTAATGTCTGGCCAAATATATATTTGAAATACATGTCTGGTCGGACATGTATCGAGCTGTCAACCAATGTGCAGATTTTCAATTACTTGAATTACAGGCTTGATTGATGTTAGACCGGAGGTGTGTCTCAAGATAAATATTTGGTCGAACATAGATCAAGTTGTAGTGATGATGGAAATTGGCAATAACTGGAGACAGAAAGGGGATTTGATTTCCCCTTCCCTTTTTCGATTCAGCCTAAGCACTATAAAAAGGGGTCCAATCCTTCACAAATAGTCTGGAATAATTTTGAATTTGGAACATTTACACTGAGAGAACTGCTGAAATTTAGAACTCTAAACTAGAATTCTAATCTGAAACTCTATCCTGCGATCCCACGAAGTCTTTGGAGTTCACCCTGTCCAGCAAACAACCTAACAGCAATTCAACTCTCAGAGGTATTTTCTGAGTCAAAATACACTTCAAAGGTACGGCCTGAGAGCACATTAATTTCTAATCTTGTATTCTTCATAATTCTTGTCTTGGCACAGTATCTCCGGCTAGACTTGATATATGTCCGGCCGGACATACAATTACCATATAAATGTCCGGCCATTTTATTAGTTAGCATCATATCATTGCTTTATTGTTATTCTCATAGTTCTTATAATTCCCTTTTATTATTATCTTGTTATATTCAGTGTGATTATTAGTATGCATGTTTATGTTTTCGCCTATAACTCTTTCTGATCCACGAATGATGTCTGACAAGACCTATGATATGTCTGGCCGGACATTCCTAATGTGAAATACTTATCCGGCCAGATCAGTTATAAAACACTCAAAAAGTGGTTCTTTAATCCCAAGTATAAGAGTGTCGAAGTAATAAATTAACCCAGTAAGTTCGAAGTCGATCCACATGGAATAAATTTAATAAGATAAAATAATAATTCAACTATTAAAATAAAAATAATAAAATAAAATCATATGGTCAGGGGATCCACTCTTGATATTTCAAATATAAAATAATTTTTACTTTTTATAAAATATAAATTATAATTATTTCTCAATCAATTTATTTCATAATTATCATGTATTAATTATACAAACACATGTGATCTGTCATTTCGATAATTAGTCATGACAAGGTACTAAATATGTTAAAACATATAAAACCAGCCATAAAGGCAATGATATCATTTGTCTGTAACAAGTCCAGTTAGGTACTCAATTATGCCAAATATATAAAACCGGTCATATAGGCGGTAACAAAGTTTGTCAATAATTAATCCAGATATTTGATAGTACACTCTCTCCCATTTATGGGATTCAACTATTATCTGTGCCAATCAGGGATTGTCTACAGCTAGTTAAGAGTCCTCAATAAACTAGAAAGAGTATGAATTGTATTTGGGAAATTATCACAATTAATAAAATATAATATAAATAAAAATCATATATATTTTCATAACAAGAGCTTCACCCTTTACCCTAACAAAATACAAATTTACAGAACAATATATAAATAAAAACATTCATGATTTTATTAATAAAAGAAAAAAAATTACAAAACAAATAAAATAAAATAAAACATACAGGATAGTTACCCCAAATCTCCTGAAAGAGGAAAATGAAATAACACATCTGGATTGAAGGGGAGCTCTCCATTCTCCCCCCCCCCCACTGAGGTGCCGAACACCACCTTTTATAGGAGGCATCGGCACCAGATTACAAATGCAATTGCTACCAACAATGCATTATTTCATTGTTGTCCAGCAATGCAATAATGCATTGTATTATATATATAAAATATTGGTGAGACCTCCAAAATATTATATATATAAAATCTCGGTGGGACCTCCTAAATATATTTTATATCTTTTATAATAATAATAATAATAATAATAATAATATAATAATAATAATAATAATAATAATAATAATAATAATAATAATAATAATAATAATATAATAATAATAATAATAATAATAATAATAATACAATACATGTGTAGCTAAATACATCATAAGCTCATTTTGTCGCTAATCTAAACACGGTAAATATTTTCCAAGTCCAATTTGAATCTAGCTGTCTCATAATTTATGGGTTTTTTGGGTCCTGGAATTCAGATCTCATCTCAATTTTTATTGTTGAGCTTCCGAAACAGTATTTAACCTACACAATAAATACAAATACACAATAAAAATATACAAAACATAAATTTAATTTTTATTTCACAAATGTGCTAAATTAAGTGGATTAATAAAACTGCAAGTGTAAAATGATTAATGATTAATTTTTCTTTTAATAAATGTGTATTTTTATTGTTCATCACACCCCTCAACTAGCTTATTACTAGTCCCCTAGTAATTTAAGCGAAAACTAAAAAGAAATTTTTTTTTTATCCAAGTTAGTAATTGTTTTATTTCTTTCTAAATTATCAAATAAGCAAATTCTCATGCACTTTTTACCATTCTTCCATACACACATAAGACAAAATTATAAATCAATTCATTGTACCTATAATATTTACAGGTCTTATTGAAAAGAAAATAATATTTTTGTCCTAAAATTCTATCAGTATTTACACCTTTTGGCAATGACATATTATTTATATACAAAAATAATTTTTTTTAATAATAATACATCTTAACCCTTGTAACAAGCTTTGGGCTAGTGACTCCCAAACCAGTTGGCTTTAGAGCACTAGGTGTTAAGACACCCCTACGGACCTAATTTCTCAGATCTCAGATGATAAAAATAAAAAAAATATGATTTTCTTAAGCTTTCTCCTTAACCCATTTAAGGAGCTTTGGGCCAGTAACCCTCAGATCAGTTGGCCTTAGGGCATTAAGTGTTAATACACCCTTACAGACTTAATTGTTCGAGTTAGAGAGGTTACGAAATCAAACTTATTCACACTTTTTTTTCTTTTTTTTAAACTCAAGCTCTACCGTTTTATGCAAACAATCACTGCTTGCTGAGGCAAGATGTTCGTTTACTAAGTACAAGCTTGGTTAGTTTTTTTTTTAAATAAAAACACAAACTCCATTCCTTTTAGGTGCTGCCTCTAACAAACTAGAGAACTGAATATTACAAAATTTTCACTTACAACCCATGATCATGTGTTACCATGTACGTTGATAATACTTGTCAAATAAGTATACAAAAATCAAATTTAAATAATTTTATACAGAATTCACAAATTTAAATAATTTAAAAGGAAATGGACAAAAATAATTTCTTAAGAAATAACATAAAAACAAAAATAATTTTTTATTTTTATTTTTTTACACACGAATTAATAATTTTTTTCTTAAAAAAAAAAAAAAAAGCATTCTAGTCAACTATCTTCCCCCCCCCCCCCCAACCAAATTGAGTCATGTTCCCCAATGTCTGAATAAGAAGAATTAAAGTTTAAAAGACATCACCTAATTCGTGTAATATTGTCAATTGAATCTACAACATTGCTACCAAAAAGAAAGGTTATAGTTTAAAAAAAAAATCAAAATAGTAAATTGAAATGTAGTTGTAATTGTGGCTCACATCTTCCTCTGGTTTTACGTCCATTAACAGCTTGAACATCTTTTATGGTTCGAGGATATGCTTCTCATCCAATTTTCTTATAAATCGACAATTTTTAAAGTCAGATTCTCGAGACTATAGTTCTGCAAAGTGTTGTTGTTGTTGTTTTTTTTTTTTTTTTTACAAAATACACAAAATAATAAAAAAAATTAAATTTTTTTTTAATACACACAAAGCAACACAAAAGTGAAAAAAATACAATAATTTTAAATTATTACTCTATCTATTAAATTTTATTCCCCGATAACGGTGCCAAAAAATTGACACACTCACAAAGTGGTTCTTTACTTCCAAGTACAAGAGTGTCAAAGTAATAAAATAACACGTTAAGTTCGGATTCGATCCACATGGAATAAATTTAATAAGATAAAATAATAATTCAACTATTAAAATAAAATAATATGGTCAAGGGATCCACTCTTGATATTTCAAATATAAAATAATTTTTACTTTTTATAAAATATAAATTATAATTATTTCCCAATCAATTTATTTCATAATTATCATGTATTAATTATACCAACACATGTGATCTGTCATGTTGATAATTAGTCATGACAATGTACTAAATATGCCAAAATATATAAAATCAGCCATAAAGACGGTGATGTCATTTATCTATAACAAATCTAGTTAGGTACTCAATTATGCCAAATATATAAAACCAGTCATATAGGCGGTTATAAAGTTTGTCAATAATTAATCCATATCTTTGATAGTCCATACTCTCCCATTTATGGGATTCAAGTATTATTTGTGTCAATCGGGGACTATGTATAGCTAGTCAAGAGTCCTCAATAAACTACAAAAAGTATGAATTTTATTTGTAAAATTATCACAATTTATAAAATATAATATAAATAAAAATCACATATATTTTCATAACAAAAGCTTCACCATTTACCCTAACAGGATACAAATTTACAGAACAATATATAAATAAAAACGCTCATAATTTTATTAATAAAAGAAAAAGAAATTACAATAGAAATAAAATAAAATAAAATAAAACACATAGGACACTTACCCCAAATCTCTTGAAATGGGAAAATGAAATAACGCATCTTGACTGGAGAGGAGCTCTCCATTTTCTCCCCCCTCACTGAAGTGTCGAGCACCTCTTTTTATAGGAGGCCTCGGCACCAAATTTCAAATGCAATTGCATAAAGCAATTGCATTTGCAATCCATCAATGAATTATTGCATTGTTGTCCAGCAATGCAATAATGCATTGTATTATATATATATATATATATATATATATATATATATATATATATATATATATATATAATATCAGTGGGACTTCCAAAATATTATATATATAAAATCTCGGTGGGATCTCCTAAATATATTTTATATATATTATATATATTATTATTATAATAATACAATACATGTGTAACTAAATACATCATAAGCTCATTTTGTCGTCAATCTAAACACGGTGAATGTTTTCCAAATCCGATTTGAATCTAGCTGTCACGCTCTTTTTGGGTTTTCTGGGTCCTGAAATTCAGATCTTATATCCATTTTCCCTGTTGAGCTTCCGAAGTAGTATTTAACTTACACAATAAATAAAAATACACAATAAAAATTTACAAAACATAAATTTAATTGTTATTTCACAAATGTGCTAAATTAAGAGGATTAATGAAACTACAAGTGTAAAATGATTAATTTTTCTTTTAATCAATGTGCATTTTTTAGTGTCCACCGAGTTATTATTGTTTCCCTTTGGTGTATATGATGGAAACCCGTACATAAATTCCATAGCCGATTCCGAATAGACGGTAATGTGGTTTGTTCTCGGGATACAACTCCATGTACCACTAGGAAATAATTATACGAAATACTGTTTTTATAAATCCCGCTTTTATTATTATTTTATTATTTCTTCCCTTTACCGTCGTAATACATGTCTCTGTCTTGTTCACATGGAATGTCTAGCCAAACTCATGGTATATCCGGCCGAACATTCTTAATGTGAAACATATACTCGAATCAGCTTCTCTGAAGTTAAGCCTGTGGGACATGCATCATATTCTAGTGTAATTGTTATTTTACTGTTTTTATCTATGTCCCATAGTTATTTTATCACTGTTATGCTACTGTTACTTCTATTGTTTGTTATATATGCAGGTTCCTGAACTATTTACACCTATCTTTCATGAATAATATTCGGCCAGACTTGAATTAAGTCTGGACAAACATGTATCACATAAGGAATATTCGGTTAGGCTTATCCGAAGCCGGGCCGATGAGACATATATCATGTTTTATCTAATTATGGTTGTTTATTTACTGTTATCTTGTTTACTTACTGTTTTATTACTAATTGCTCGGCTCTATAGTAATTTTATTTCTATTTTATTATTACTGCTAGTTACACATATTCATGCACTATTTATGCTTATGCCCGTACGAAGAATATCTGGTCAGACTTGCACTAAGCCTCGCCGGACATAGATTGTGTAAATAATGTAAGACCAGGCTTCCCCGAAACCAGGCCGGTGAGATGTGCATTATGATATGTTTAATTCTCATTTTGTTATTTTTATAGTAATTGCTAGACATTTGTGACTTTCTGAATTGCCATTTTTTATTACTACCTTTATTATTTGTTTGTGTTATCATTTGCTTTTAAAACTGTCATTGTGTGATAATACATTATAAGACATGGTGATACTTCATTTAAACCTAAATATTATGCTAGCATCAATAAAGGACCATTCCGAACCTATACGAGTTTAAGGTCGGATCTTGTGAGTGGTGTAGTGCGGCCTTAAATCATTCTCAATGTCTTATACTGGGTGGTGACTCATTCATTCTCTTGTTAGTCCGTCGTAAGCTATCCATACTCTCTATGAGTTCCGAGCCCAACATAGCGGTAAACCCTATTTTGCTCCTACAATGACCTATAAATGACACTAAAAGCTAAGAAACATTATTAATATATAAACAAATACCCAATGGAGTTTACTTAATGTCAGTCAAGGATCTTGAAACATGAACCAATTAATGTCAATCCATACTGCATAAGAAACTATTATTTTTACATGATTATATCCCTAAAATTGGATATGTAATTTAGATTATCTATTCAAGTTTAGCAACTAAGTCACTAACCATCTTAATTGTCCAAGAGAATCAGAACAACAAATCCCAATGTAACACCCCAGATTTTAGCATGTACAGTAATGCATGTCATTGACATCATGGTCATGTTGGTCATGTATGCGATTTTTATCTCTCGTATAATCAGTATGCATGTTGACAGAGGCGACGATCCAAGATCACGGGCAGTCGGAAGCATTATTCATTTATGTAGGACATGTATCAATTATGAGACTAGCATACCGGTCGGTATACTGATATACCAATGCCACTGCATCCAGAACACCATTATTGGAACCATTGGAAATTATACTGATCTCTATATGGGTCTTAGTCAATGGCATACTGGTGACAAGCCATGCATATCAATCATTAATCTGGTCATCAGTGTCGAAAACCTTCTTGTTTTCTCACGAAAATGGCATATCAGTCTATAAGGCTAGCATACCAGTCCTAACAAGTTTAAAAAAACTAGAACAGCCCTCTTCATTTCAATTTCGGTTCCTCTCTCATAGGGCACGCATTTTCAACCTAAACCTCGAGTTTTTCACGTATTTCATGCATTATATAGCTCATGTAAGTCTTATATTTCTATTTATAGCATTTTTCTTTTCATCATTTCTTCAAAACCCCCAATTTAGGCATTTCATTTTTGGGGTTCATTATGTAATTTGCATAGTTGGCAAGTTTTATAGGATGTTAGAGACATGAATAATGCATGGATTTAGTTGTAGCCAATCAACCACGGGAATGGGTGGTTTAGGCCTAGGATTTGGGTAGTTTGGCGATTTCGGTGATTAGAGTCTAAAATTAAATAAGAAATGGTTAGGAATGTGCCATTGTGACTGTGGCTATCATTTTTAGGGCGAAGTGGTTTTGCCGCATGTGTAGGCCGAATTTAGGTTTTGGCCGCTAGTTGCATTTGGGCATTTCAAGTAGCCGAATTGGTTACGTTGAGATATCACGAGCACAACATGTCACGATTACGTCATGTCACGAGCATAACATGTCATGTCATGCGCACATCATTTATAATTAGTATTATAGTCAAGTTAAGCAATATATCAGTATAGCTTCCTATGTTAAGTAAACATCTCAAGTTATAATGATAAATCTCTTCATCATGTATACAACATATACATGCATTCACGACATCCATGAACACGTTCAGTATACTTAGTTTGAGTATGCAAAATATACTTGAACACAAGTTTCATTAGCTCCCTCACATGAGTCCTTTCAATAGCATTCAGGCACGCATGCAGTGGACATTAGTCAGTGAGTGGATGTTATCTCTCTCTACCTTATTTTCAGTTATTTGCGTTTGTTTGACTCTATAATTTTTGTAATTTCCATTTATCTCTTCAGTTTATATTTTCAGTTCATGTTATGTGATTATGTTATTGCCTTCGTTACTAGCATATACTTTTATTTTATGCTTTGAACTTGTATTCTCAGCTCATGAATTCAATTTGCGTATTTCAGCACATGTATTCATGTTATATCTTCAGTTTATATGTTAGCTTATGTATTCAGTTTAAGTATTCATTTATGTTTCTAGTTCATGTTATTAATTCATGATTTAAGTTTCTAACTTATTTTCAGCTCATGTTATGTATACATGTCTAGGATTCATGTTTCAGCATGTGACAACCCATTTCTCTAATAATTTTAGTTTATGTATAGCCCTTCAGATCATGTATTCGATATTTTTGTTCATCTACATAATTTAGTTTAGGCATGTCTTTAATGTTCTTCAAGTCATGTTATGCATGTTAGTTCAGGTCACAAGTTCCTATTTCATGTTTTCATGTCAGTTCCAAGTCAGTCACGTACCATGCATGTTAGTCTTTAAGTTATATTTTTTAGATTACATGTTTATGTTTATGATTTCAAAAATGGTTTTATGAAATTCATATCATGATTTAGGAAATGATTTTATAAATATATATGTGTGTGTGTGTTTTCAAATCACTAGTTTAGTGTCATCCCCTCAACTTTAGCATCTCGAGTTTGCTCAGATAGCATTAGGGCATTGATTACCCTTTTATGCTCGTGTTTATGTTCACATTTCCCTTGCCTACGCAATGTCAGATCCCGCTAGGTAGGTCTCAAGCCCACAGGTTACAATGCTAAAATGTGGTTTTCATGTTTTCAGGGCATGTACCAGCATACATGGGGCGATGGTCCAATCTCGGTACGTATGGCGATGCGGGGGAGATGTCTCAATCTCGATCGTTGCATATGTATGTTTTTAGTACACCGATATAATTTGTATGAGATTCAGTTTTCAAGCATGTACATGGTTTTCAGAGTTCAGATCATGATATATTTTTAATACCAGTTACATATTTTTAGCACAAAGTTCAATTTTCCAGCTCATGAGCATGATTTACAAGTTGCACATTATGTTTTCAAATAGTCATGTTCAGTTCAAATAGTTCAGTACAAGATTACGCATGACAAGTCATATTTTCCAGTTAGGCAAGTCTTGCATGTTTAGTTCAGGTATGCAAGTTCAGATCATGACAGAATGTCTTTAAGTTGCAATTCATGAAAACATTTCATGCTAGGTCTTCAGTCATGTCAAATAGTCCATGTCACTTCCAAGTCGTGTTCACGTATTCCCCAGGTCATGTCCAAGATTGTAGCTCAAGTGTCATTTCAATTTTCAGGTTCATGTTCAGTCACATCATTACGATCTCAGTTCTTAGGTTATGTTTCAGTTTCAGATTTCCATTCTGTTAGCACCTTTTTTATTGGCATGTATCCGTGACAAAACGAGTTCAATTGAGTTATAATCTATCATGAAGATGTTTGTGAAATTGGATTGGTTTTTGGCTGCTGTGCATCAGATATATGTTCGTGGTGCGTTCGTTGCTGTGTTCGAACGATTGGCGTTAGTGCTGCGTTCGTTATTTGGTTCGAACGTGTGGCGTTAGTGTCACGTTCTCCATTGGATTCGAACGAGATCATTCTAGAGAGCAAACATTAGAGGCACGTTCTTGTTAGGTTCGAACAAGATCATTCCAGAGAGCATCCATTCATTGTGCGTTCGAGGGGTGTTCGAACGAGTCTTTCCAGTAGGCGTGCGTTCGTGTAGTGTTCGAGTAAACGTTCGAACGCCAATCCCATCTGAACGCATTTTTATGTCTTTTCACTTTGAAAAACCCTAGCTTTTCACCATACCTATAAATATAACATGTAGTCGCCATCCCCATCAGTTGAAACACATTTCCCTTGAGCCTAAATCTCTCAAAGCTTTCAACCTATCTTGATTCCACCATTGAATATTTCTTCATCTCCTTGTCTTCTTCATTAATGGTGAGATGCAATCTTTGATAAACCTTCAACACAACTTAACCCAAAATTCCTAATCCTTAAGAGTTCTTTAGGAGGAAGTTTGGTAGTCGGAGTTCCGGCGTCAGAGGTGATACAATCTACTTAGAGACTTCAGAGGTTCTGAAGAAAACCGTGGGTCGCGAGGCTTGATGAGTTGCCTTCAGTTTTAGCAGTATTTAGGTACTTGAGTCGGTGGAGTTGCCACCATACGTCTTGACCATCGCTGTAAGTTATTCTCTATATAGTGGATTGGACTGGTAACCGATATACCCGGAGTGGTTTTTTACTTGCACGAGTTTTCCACTTTGTCACCAAAATTACATGTGTTGATTTTATATGTTTGATTTATATTTTCTGCTTTAATTTATTGTTATTGTTTTTATATTTGCAGCATATTTTAATTATTGGTTATTGTGGTTGCTTGTTGAGATTCCATAGTTACATTAATCAGTACTTGTCCTGTTTATTGTTTGTATTTCCGCATAGGGTCGGAACCTAGGCTAATCGTGAATTTTTAATTGGTATCAGAGACTGAACTCGATCCTTGAGCCATTAGCTATAGAGCGTAGTCAACCCTTAAATTGTCTGCCATTTTTTGATGGCAGAGAATATTTACATTGGAAGGTTCTAATGAGAGCGTTCCTTAAGTCCTTAGATGAGAGGTTCTGGATGACAGTTGAACACGGGTGGCAACCTCCCGATGTTATAGTTGATGGGGTCTCTTCCCCTAAAGACAAAATGACGTGGACCAAAGACGAATTTGATGCTAGCAATATGGAACATCAAGGCTGTTAATGCCATACATGGTGCTGTTTGTTCTACTGAGTTTAGGAGAATCTCAATGTGTGATATAGCCAAGGATGCTTGGGACATCTTGCAGACTGTACATGAGGGCACATTGTCTGTTAAAAATAATAGACTCTGGGATCTTGCTACTAGGTTTGAGGTCGCTAGAATGAAGGATGATGAGACATTTGATGAATTTTATGCTTAGATTAACGATATCGTTAACTCAAGCTTTAACCTAGGTGAGACTATTCCTACCAACAGGATAGTTAGGAAAATCCTTAGATCCCTGTCTGATAAGTTCGTACCCAAAATCACCGCCATCGAGGAAAGCAATGACCTTGATCAGCTTAATTTAGAATACCTCGTAGGAAAACTGCAGGTTTATGAGCAGAAACTTCCTGGGCATCTAAAGCCCAAAAATATAGAGATGAAGATCGTGAAGGAAGTTGTTCATGGTTCGTCTAGTGATGAGGATACCCTCACAGATCATGATTTGACCTTGTTTGAAAAAAGGTTTAGGAAATTTCTTAAGCTGAAGAAGAGTGGCCATATTAGTGACATAGATAGGGAGGATGAGCTTAGAGAGAGTAGGCATAGCAGGAGAGAGTCTAGAGAGGATATGGATAGTAAATCCCGTGGTGTCCAGTGCCGTGAATGCGAATTGGCACATTAGATCTGAGTGTCTCACATACCTTAGGGCTAAAGGCAAGAAAGCCATGGCAACATCCCTTAGTGATTCTGAAGGTGATGATTCTCCTAAAGGAAATTATATGGCCTTTACTGCTAGTGTGACTGATGAGAGAGAGATATTTGTTAATGATTATGAATCAGAAGTCTCTCTCGATGAGTCTGTTGATAAGGAAAGTCTTCAGATAGCTTATATTGAACTGTTTAATGAGAGTTTAGCTATTAAGAAGACTAATATAGAGGTTAATAAGAGGCTGAAACTAGTTGAGCTAGAAAAGAATGAAGCTCAAGCCAAATTTGAGCAAAGTCTCTTGATGGTAGATGACCTGGAGGAGAGGAACAGAGGCCTAGTTGATAGGGTCCAAACTTTAGTGGCTGAACTTGGAGATGCTAGAACTCAGTTGTATGTATTTTCTAGTAGGAATAAGAAAGTGGACCGCATGTTAGGTATTAGTTTTGAGCCTAACTGTGATAAGGCGTCAACATCTAGAGCTGCGCCTAACCCCCCTAAACATGACTTAGGCAATAAACATGTTGAGTGCAGTCATATTATTCCTCCATTTGTTCCTCATCCTGTGACCCAACCTTGATCTAGAGGTGTATAAGGTAAACCTCGCTCTCATCCAAGGCTTGTGCCTGTTTGCCATCACTGTGGCAAGGCAGGACACATTAGGCCTAAGTACTTCATGTTGCACAAGCAGAAGAAGAGGCGTAAAAATGTGTCACGTAGATTTGATTCTTCAAATCTAGTTTCTCAAGTTTCTGTACTAACCATACAAGCTCAATTCCTTAGTGAGAAACTTGCTATGTTGACTAGGAATTCTCAAGTGGAAGAAATTCCTAAGAAAATTTGGATGAGGAAGCAAGATGTCTTCCCTTATACTTCCGAATGCCTTGATCTTGACAGGCATGATGAGAGTGCACTTCGATGTAACTCTTCTTAGAAGTTGGATTTGTATTTCCCATTGCATGTGTGTGTGCGTGTGTTTTATTTTTTTTGCACGTTTAATTATTTTCTTTCACTACATATGGGTGCCCGTGTTTTTTATTTTTTGTTATATGTCCCTTAGTATATATGATGAAAACCCGGACATAAATTTCATAGCCGATTCCGAATGGATGGTACTGTTAGGGATATACCCTATACCCAACTTGTGGATGGGCTATATATACATGTATTTGTAATATTTTCATTAATTAATAAACTGGAAATCTTTATTATACGTGTCTTACATAACTTATATGAATCATCAACATTGTAATAAAGCCCTTGGAGTAATAAGATGATGGCTTCCACGCTTTATGAGAATCATTACTCTTAAAAGTTCATAGTCATAGTTTTGTGAATAATCTGGGCGTTCACGAAGCGGAGAGACTAGCATGATGATATGATCCACCCTTAAGTGGGGTAGCTGATCTCATAGGCTACTAGCGGAGATTTGTCCGCTTGGTGTATCACATGGATACATGAGTTGCTCGTGTCCATCGAACTGACCGCCGAAAGTTTTGATATGGAGTGTTTATCCATGTGTCTGTGAGAAATTTCATGTATCGATTATATGACTAGTCCTTAGACTTGAGGTCTTTACAATCTTATGTGTGGATCAAATAACTTTGACATTCTCCTTCCCCGGTTCAAAAGATTCGGTCATAAGGGTATGATTGGGTCATTTGTTGAAACACATGAAGTTTGTAAAGATACAACAGAGAATCGCCACTCTTTCGAATAATATTTTTTATAAGAGTAGTATTCCAATTCGCGGTTTGATATGTGTGATGAATGCTTGAGACTGTGGCCACAACGGAAGAATCATATGAGATTCATGGGTTAGCACGATTCATGACACTATCAACATCATACATTTGACCATATGGGTAGACACTTTCCGTACCCTAGGTCAATAGGTGGGGATATAGTGAGGCGAGTGACCGTATCATATGTAAATCGCATTCAAAATGGGTATATATATATATCTTTCCTTCTCATTTGGGGGCCTTGGCATGTTGCTAGATGTCAACCTTGGTCATTGAAATCGAACGACCATCTGATCGGAGGATAATTAATGTTCGATTAAATTATCACGATTCATTTCATGTCCAACTTTAGGGGAATCCAAAAGGTCACACACAACAAAGTCGAAATCAATGGTTAATAATGCACAGTACAAATATAACAACATATATGATTGTTGTAGGAATTGTCCATAAATGGTTCAATGTGTTTAATTATTGAACAGATCATTTATGAGGTTCAATAGTGGCTTAGGGATTGGTGAATGACGATATGGGCACTTTGGGAATTGGAATACAAAAAAGTACTATTCACGTGAGTAGTAACGTGAATAGTACTAAATTAAGATCCAATGGCTAAGATTAAATTAGCTTTTTTCACACATCGGATTCTTAATTAATTTTGTTGTCTTTGGAGCGCTATATAAACCCAAAGAATTCTTCACAAATTTGCTACACCAAAAAACATTTCATATCTTGGGTTTATATAAGTGAGAAACTCTAAAGTTTAAAGAGTAAGCAACTGATTTTGAGGATCCTTAAGTCTAATTCACTAGAGGAATCTCAAGTTAAAAGTTTTGAGGTATTTTCCTAGGCTAGCACCAAGGGCAAAATACCCGTGCACTCAAGGAGTAGTCTTGCCTTTGAGTTTTGGCTTTGGTGTGTGCATCTTTGGAGGCCACACACTTGGGTGGCTCTTTGGAACGTGGAAGAGCTTGCTGAGTTCGATAAAAGCTTGTAGATTGGAGGGAGGACTGGAGGAGTCTACGGTTCAAGTAAGTCTTTTTCTTTCTTTATTTTAGTTAGAGTTCTTATGATAGTTAGCATGTTTAGGTTTATGTTCTTTGCATGTTTTATGATTTTTATACTTAGAATATATAGTAACATGCCTAGGCTTGTAGAATAATCAAAACAAATGGGTCTTGGGCAAAGGGAAAGCGGCATAATAATTTTAATTTTCCGCTGCGCACTCGCGGCCGCTTCCCAACAGTGGTATCAGCGCGCCGTTTTTGTTTTGATTAGTTCTCTCTTATTTGAACTCGAAATTGGCTGTTTAAAAGCTCGTTGGAAAGCTAACACCCTGAACGTAATTTTAGGCATAAGTTTTGCATGATTTGGTTAAGATTTGAATTGTGATATAACATTTAAAGTTCATGCGTCTGCAGAAAAACGTGAATAGTAAATTTATTTGAATAAAATAATTGCAATATCATAATTAAATATTAATCAAAGTTATTTAATGCCTAAAATAATTCCAACATATTAAAACTCATATGCTTGATTATTTTATGTATGATTAGAATTGGCATGATTATTTTAGGGTGCAAGCATCTTGAGACTTTCTAAGGAAATAGAGAGTGTATTGGTTATCCCTTAGCTAAGTAATTATTCTGTGATGAACTTAGAGATTTATTACCTTTAAGGCTTATAGATATAAATCACTTGTTTATAATAAAAGACATTATAAAAGATACAAGTGGGGTGGGACCAAGGCGTTAATAAAACTTTCCAAACTAAAGTTAATTTAACCAAAGGTATTACTAGAGTTAGATAATGATTTGATGTCTTCCTTCACTCACTACCTTTTTATAGCCAAAAGGAAAAGCTGTGAAGACATTTAGATAATCATTTACTCAAAGCTTACCTTAAAGCATATTTAAAGTGTTGGACTAATTTGGATGATCTATTGTTTATTCCTGTCACCAATGCAATAAGAGCCTAAGAGGTAAGGGTATTTACGAGGGTTCGTTCCACCCCCCCCCCCTCTGGGGAATTTTCAATGGAGGAATCCATTTGACAGTTATTCACTTAAAATTGCTTAAATCCTCAATAATAATTTAAGTCTAAAATTTGCCTCCCATTGTAAAGTATAGACCCAAATGGCTTAAAGCGTATTGACAGGACTAGGCTTTACCAGACTGACCAATACCAATTTGTCCCTAAATCATACTATTGACAATGGTTTGACTTTTCTGAGTCATAAGATGCAACGACCATTAGGCGTGGTCTTATAACTTAGTGGCAAAGATTGGGTGTCTACAAGGACTAGCATAAGCTATGGCATGTTTGATTGCCCAACCCAATGATCAAGGGAATTTTGATTTATATCATAAATTGATTGGGAACCTACCTAATTATCATATTTTATAATGACCGGCCCTAGTCGGAGTTATGAAATGATGATAATGGGATCATTGCCCATAAGAAATCCATCATATTGGGGTTGATGCGATTTGCTTAAAATTTTAAAACAATTGAGTGGGAGCAACTTCATAATATTAAAAGCCCATTATGTTATGAAACATTAATGAAAACATATTCCTAATTTTAACATTCTCTCTTAAAAAGGTGGGTTAAAATATTTCACAAACATTCAAATGGCAAACAGAGTATCACTTCGTTCCATCCTTGATGAGCATAAGCTCAAAGGGGAAAACTACAATGACTGGTTTAGAAACCTTAAAATTGTCTTACGACAAGAAAAGATTTTCTATGTTCTTGAAAGACCATTTCCCCTTGAACCCACAGAAGATGCTGACCAAAATACATTTGATGCTTGGAAGAAACACGTCGATGATGATGAACAAGCGGTTTGCATAATGCTTAGCTCTATGTCGGACGAACTTCAGAAAGCTCACGAAGATATGGATGCTCAAACCATCATCTTTCACTTGAAGGAGTTGTATGCAACTTCCGTTCATATTGTGAGATTCCAAGTGTCATGTGCCTTATTCCAAAGAAGGTATAATGAAGGATCTGTTAGTGGACATGTGCTTAAGATGATTGGCCACATTGAAAAATTGGCCAACCTCGGGTTCATCATGGATCATGAGATAGGTCACAATCTAATTCTTCAGTCTTTACCAAAAGAATTCTCTAACTTTATTATGCAGTTTCATTTGTCTGATAAAGAAGCTACTTTAGCAGAATTGCACAATCTGATAAAGTAAGCAGTGAAGGACTTGAAACCGGAGCTTAAAACCTCCGTCATGCTTACGAGTAAGGACCTGAATGTTGGTCTCTAAGATCAGCCCAAGAACATTTCAAGCATGATAAAAGTGTGAATACTAAAAGGAAGTATATCAGAATTATTCTTACAAAGAACGGTTATAGGATGTGTTGATAACACAAACTTTGCTCCTTTTGAAATTGTTCCAAGCTTTCTTTGAATGATGAGTCAAGCTCCAAGCTTTGATCTTTGATTCCAAGCTCAATGGGAAAGTTTCCCTAACACCTTTGTATGATTCATTGATGTGCTAGCAATGGAGATTTTGCAACAAAATCCCCTAGTATTTCCTTCATAGTTCTCGGCAATTGAGAGCTTTTGGAGAGGGAGAGAATGGCGTGAAGAGAGAATAGAAGAGTGATGATTTGTTGACTTGTTAATTTATTTCCAAAATCAAAATAATGATATACCAAATATTTGGTAATAAGTCATTCACTTTCAACTTGAGTGTAAAACAAGCCATCAACCACCCACCAAATTCCATCACCAAAAAGTTGATCAAAGTGACTAGGTGATGTGACTTGTGATGTGACTTATTGGCCCCACTTGATTTAAAATCCGAGTGGGCCCGCAAACACATCTCGGGCTCGGGTTCGTTAATTCCAAATTAATGAATTTTCCGTTGCGACGTAATTAAATCAAATTAATTAAATAATTATGCCTAGTAAAATTACTATTAAAGTCGCTCGCGAATTAATTCTAAATTAATTCGTTCGCCCGAATTAAAATCTAATTTTAATTCCGTTATGAAATCTAATTTCATTTAATATATCAAATATATTATTTAATCGATTAATTCCAAATTAATCGTTCTATTTCTTCTAGTTGAATTTTATCCCAGATAAATTCTTGCCGTAATTAATCCGAGATTAATTTTTTCTCTCTTATAATTAATCCCAGATTAATTATGTGCTAGTCCTACGTCATCGGTGAATCTTTGACCAGCGTAAACACACACGTATAACGCAAGTGTCGTGATATTTTTATATCGTACAGCAAGTGTACAGTGTCAAGTTTTAGTATAAATGAGTTTAGAGTGTCGAACCCACAGGGATTGCGTTAACTCGCACTAAGTACTACAATTGATAATCCTACTTTATTTAGAAAACAATTAATAAGATTTTTATAAATAAATAAATATAAAAATAAAAATAATTGGATAGGAGGACCTAATACGATAGAGATTCTGGATCCTGATTTCACCCAGCTGTCACCTATGTATTTATCATGTCAATTAATCTTTGTTCAGTTATATTATTTATAAGTCAAGATTCCACAAATATCCACTCCCTCTCTCGAGCATTAGTGAAAATATTATCAACTACAGACTTCGATATCTCTATAAAAATCCAATAGTTAACAACTCATTACGCTTTGTGATTCTATATTAACGACTTCAAAGGACTACAAATTCTCTCGAACTCTATAAAATCCTAGGTTATATTCTCTAGATCTATTCAAAATCTCCTCTCTCGAGTGATAGATTCTAAACATATATCATCTTCAATTGTGGCCAACAATCAAGAAGCATTAAACTCAAAAGAATATAAATAAATTAATAAAACTTCATAACAAAATCGACAAACAAAATACAAGGTTCAAGCATAGATTACATCATTCTCCATAATTAAGGAGTTAATTCATGACAAAAGATAAATACATTGATAAACAAGTCATGAATCTAATGGAAATCATTAGAGTTCTAAGAAAGAAACAAGAAGATAAAACCCGGGTTGAATCTCTTCCTCTCCGGACGTCACCGCCTTAATTTCCTCTTGTCGCTCTTCAATCATCTCATTGGATCTCTAAAAATATGTTTCTGTGTTTTGTGCAGTGTATTAGCCTCTGGCTGAGTGTTGGATGAACTATTATATTTATAGTTGAGGCTAGGAGTCTTTGGGTAGCATTAGGATTATTGAAAACCCTAAAAATTGAATCCTGGAACGTGTAGGTTTCCGGATCGTTGCAGCTTGTAAGTGGGCGCCGGGGCGCCATATCACGCCAAAAACTTGTTGTGATATTTTTATATCGTACCGCAAGTGTACGATGTCAAGTTTTAGTATAAATGAGTTTAGAGTGTCGAACCCACAGAGATTGCGTTAACTCGCACTAAGTACTACAATTGATAATCCTAACTTTATTTAGAAAACAATTAATAAAGATTTTTATAAATAAATAAAAATAATTATATAGGATGAACTAATACGATAGAGATTCTGGATCCTGATTTCACCTAGCTGTCACCTATGTATTTTTTATGCCAATTAATCTTTGTTCAGTTATATTGTTTATAAGTCAAGACTCCTAAAATATTCACTCCCTGTCTCGAGCATCAGTGAAAATATCATCAACTACAGACTTCGATATCTCTATAAAAATCCAATAGTTAACAACTCATTACGCTTTGTGATTCAATATTAACGACTTCAAAGGACTACAGATTCTCTCGAACTCTATAAAATCCTAGGTTATTTCTCTAGATCTATTCAAAATCTCCTCTCTCGAGTGATAGATTCTAAACATATATCATCTTCAATTGTGGCCAACAATCAAGAAGCATTAAACTCAAAAGAATATAAATAAATTAATAAAACTTCATAACAAAATCGACAAACAAAATACAAGGTTCAAGCATAGATTACATCATTCTCCATAATTAAGGAGTTAATTCATGACAAAAGATAAATACATTGATAAACAAGTCATGAATCTAATGGAAATCATTAGAGTTCTAAGAAAGAAACAAGAAGATAAAACCCGGGTTGAATCTCTTCCTCTCCGGACGTCACCGCCTTAATTTCCTCTTGTCGCTCTTCAATCCTCTCCTTGGATCTCTAAAAATATGTTTCTGTGTTTTGTTCAGTGTATTAGCCTCTGGCTGAGTGTTGGATGAACTGTTATATTTATAGTTGAGGCTAGGAGTCTTTGGGTAGCATTAGGATTATTGAAAACCCTAAAAATTGAATCCTGGAACGTGTAGGTTTCCGGATCGTTGCAGCTTGTAAGTGGGCGCCGGGGCGCCATATCACGCCAAAAACTTGTTGTGATATTTTTATATCGTACCGCAAGTGTACGATGTCAAGTTTTAGTATAAATGAGTTTAGAGTGTCGAACCCACAGAGATTGCGTTAACTCGCACTAAGTACTACAATTGATAATCCTAACTTTATTTAGAAAACAATTAATAAAGATTTTTATAAATAAATAAAAATAATTATATAGGATGAACTAATACGATAGAGATTCTGGATCCTGATTTCACCTAGCTGTCACCTATGTATTTTTTATGCCAATTAATCTTTGTTCAGTTATATTGTTTATAAGTCAAGACTCCTAAAATATTCACTCCCTGTCTCGAGCATCAGTGAAAATATCATCAACTACAGACTTCGATATCTCTATAAAAATCCAATAGTTAACAACTCATTACGCTTTGTGATTCAATATTAACGACTTCAAAGGACTACAGATTCTCTCGAACTCTATAAAATCCTAGGTTATATTCTCTAGATCTATTCAAAATCTCCTCTCTCGAGTGATAGATTCTAAACATATATCATCTTCAATTGTGGCCAACAATCAAGAAGCATTAAACTCAAAAGAATATAAATAAATTAATAAAACTTCATAACAAAATCGACAAACAAAATACAAGGTTCAAGCATAGATTACATCATTCTCCATAATTAAGGAGTTAATTCATGACAAAAGATAAATACATTGATAAACAAGTCATGAATCTAATGGAAATCATTAGAGTTCTAAGAAAGAAACAAGAAGATAAAAACCGGGTTGAATCTCTTCCTCTCGGACGTCACCGCCTTAATTTCCTCTTGTCGCTCTTCAATCCTCTCCTTGGATCTCTAAAAATATGTTTCTGTGTTTTGTTCAGTGTATTAGCCTCTGGCTGAGTGTTGGATGAACTGTTATATTTATAGTTGAGGCTAGGAGTCTTTGGGTAGCATTAGGATTATTGAAAACCCTAAAAATTGAATCCTGGAACGTGTAGGTTTCCGGATCGTTGCAGCTTGTAAGTGGGCGCCGGGGCGCCATATCCCCTGGAAAATGTATGGGACAAAGGCTGACTTAAGGCGCCATGGCGCCTCTCTTTAATTCTCAACTAGCGCCATGGCGCCTTTGGTTCCTTTATTAAATGGCGCCATGGCGCCTCTGATGATAAATAAAGGTGGCGCCATGGTGCCACCTTATTTCCTTCAATTACTTGGCGCCATGTCCTCTGTGTTTTGTATTGAATTTGGGCGCCTGGGCGCCTGTTGATTTGTATCATGGCGCAAATGCTCCTATGCTCGTCTTGTGTTCCCGAAAGTTCCCAAAACACGTGCAATTGTTCCCAGATCCATGTATTAATGCTCCTACAATTAAAAATAGAAAATAACTATAAATGACATTAAATATCTCGAATTATAACAAAACAATAAGGTGTTTTACAAATAGTGATGCTATGGGTCATAATTGTCCAACAATCTCCCACTTGGCCTATAGCCAATCACTCAAGTGTCTAACACCTGAACTATGTACGGGTCGTTCAAACTTTTGCTGAGATATAACTTTCGTCAGCGGATATGCAAGGTTATCATCTGAAACGATATTTTCGATATTTACATCGCCACGATGTACGATCTCATGAATTAGATGAAACCATCAAAGTACATACTTGGATCATTGATAAGACCATAATTCCTTAGCTAGTGTTGT
The DNA here is from genome assembly GCA_019454045.1 of Zanthoxylum bungeanum. Lineage (NCBI taxonomy): Eukaryota > Viridiplantae > Streptophyta > Magnoliopsida > Sapindales > Rutaceae > Zanthoxylum > Zanthoxylum bungeanum. The sequence goes on along the minus strand of SKCR01049577.1, from coordinate 119,492 downwards.
AGCCCAGCTTAGCTACTAACAGAATAACTCCTAATCCAATTAGGAATTTATAGATCCAAAATACTTTTTTTGCTGCCTCAGCCGCAGCAATGTATTTCACTTTTGTTGTTGAATCGGTAACAGTATCTTGCTTGGAAGATTTCCAGCTCATTGTTCCGTTGTTCAAACAAAATATATACCCTTATTGCGACTTATAGTCATCTTTATCGGTTTGGAAACTTGCATCGGTGATCTTAGTCGCCTCAAGTTGTCATTCTCCATAGACTAAAAATGCATCCTTAGTTCGTCTAAGATACTAAAGGATGTTCTTAACATCAATCCAGTGACCATCACCTGGATCAGCCTGATAGTGACTGCAGATGCTCAAATCATATGAGACATCAGGTCGCGTACATATTTATCAATGTACGAGTTCTCGGAGAGTGCCAACCACTTTTAGATCTATCCCAGTAGATCCTTATTCCTAGAATAAAGGTTACCTCTCCTAAGAATTTCATGGCGAATTTTAATGAAAGCCAAGCTTTCACCGATTTTAGTATAGGAATGTCATTGCTAAGAATCAATACATCATCAACGTATAGGACAATCAATGTCAGTGCGCTCCCACTAACCTTCTTATATACACAAGAGTCATCATCGTTTTGAATGAAACCATATTGTAATATGATCTCATCAAAACATTGGTTTAAAGAACGCAATGCTTACTTCAATCCATAAATGGATTGATTTAACTTGCAAACCTTCTTTGTATGTTTTGGCACGACAAAACCGTCAGGCTGTTGTATATAAACATCCTCCAAAAGGTTTCCGTTAAGGAAAGCGGTTTTGATGTCCATCTGCCATATTTCATAATCGAAATATACAACTTTATCAAGCATTATCCGAATGGATTTAATCATGGCAACGGGAAAAATGTTTCGTCATAATCGACACCATGTTGATGACGATACCATTTCACGACAAGCCTAGCTTTGTACGTTTGTATGTTGCCATCCATGTCTGTCTTCACCATGAAGACCCATTTGCTACCAATATGCATAATGCCTTCTGGTACATCAACCAGTGTCCAAACTTGGTTGTATACATGGAATCCATTTCGGACTTCATGGCACCTTGCCATAAAATGGAGTCGATACCTTGTATTGCTACCTCATACGTAGCCGGTTTATTATTCTCAGTAAGATTAATATCTACATTAGGTGAGATCAGAAACCCATACCTCTTAGGTTATTTTCTGACTCTCTCCGACCTACGTTGTTCTTGTGTATTAGAAGATTGTGGAACAGTCTCATCCATGATGAACTGTTAGTGTTCCGTGAGGGGATCGGTGCCAGGAACAGTATCACTTCGATTTTCATCGAGTTTACTTTCCTCTCACTTACCACTGCATTTAGGAATTCCTCTAAGGAAAACCGCATGGAGAGCAACAAATATTTTTGTTCTCTTATGGGTTGTGGAAATAATATCCTTTGGTTTCCATAGGATAACCAATTACAAATAGGAACTTATCCGATTTGGGTTCTAGTTTAGTACAATCCAAACATTTAATATATGCCCAACATCCTCAAATCTTCAGGAATGAGAAACCCGATTTCTTTCCTATCCATATTTCATATGGAGTCTGTCCAACAGACTTTGATGGAACCTTATTTAAAATAAGTATTGCACTGTTCAATACGTATCCCGTGAAGGAAATTGGTAGCTCAGTGCGACTCTTCATAAACCTTACCATGTCCAACAAAGTTCGGTTTCTCCATTCGGATACACCACTCAATTGAGGTGTTCCGGGAGGAGTCCACTGTGAAAGAATACCATATTTTTTCAAGTAATCGAGAAACTCATTGATCAAGTATTTTCCACCACGGTCCAACCGCAATATTTTAATACTTTTACCGGTCTGTTTTTCTACTTCGTGTCAAAACTCTTTGAATTTCTCAAAAGTTTCCGACTTGTGTTTCATAAGATACATATAACCATAACGCGATGCAACATCTTTAAAGGTTACAAAGTATTCATAACCACCTCTAGCCTAGCTAGACATGGGTCCACATACGTCACTATGATCGAGGGCTAACAGCTCAGTGGTACTTACACCCTTATCACTAAAAGGTGTTTTAGGCACTTTGCCTAATAAACAAGATTCGCAGACATCATATGAATTAGGATCAAATCCGTCCACGTATCAACTCTTCAAAATTATGGATATACGAGTCTTGTTAATGTGTCACAGACGACAATGCCACATATAAGTCTCATCTGATTTACTCAGTTTGAGCTTTTTGTTTGTCATATTATATGTTTGAGATTCATTTATATTCAAAATATAAAGACCATTATTAGCATCTGCTGTACATATCAAAATGTTATCTTTATATACAAAACACCTAGTGTTCCAGAATACAAAGGTACACCCACAACGGGTTAAACAAAATACAGAGATGATGTTCCTTGTCAAACTAGGTACAAAATAACAGTCACCTATTGTAATTATAAGCCTCAAGGGCAGATACAAAACATAGGTCCAAACGGCCAAAACAGCGACTCTCGTCCCGTTTCCGACTCGTAGGTCGATCTCATCTGTAGCCAGTCTCCTGCTAATCAGCAGATCCTACACATCAGTATATATGTGAGTACCATATCCAGAATCAAAAATCCAATTTTTAAAACCAGTAGTGGACAAGTTTATAACAAACATACATGAAGCCGGAGCTTTGTCCGTCTTCACTTCCTTCAACTCCGCCTTGTACTCACGGCAATCACGCTTCCAGTGACCCCGTTTGCCATAATGTAGGCAAATGTCTTGGGATATGTCCTTAGTTTTCCCAGAAGACTTTGATGATTTGGCCCTGCCCTTTTTCTTCCTTTTCTTCACACCCCCAGAAGCCTTCGGCCAAGCCTTGGCCTTCTGGGATGTCAAAGTAAGGTGCGCCTCGTGCTTCTTGCCCTTTAGAAGCTCTAGCTCTGCTTCTTTCAGCATCACCAATAACTCTCCAAGAGTTTTCTCTTGGTTCATCATGTTATAGTTTATGACAAAAACCCGCCCCAGTATTCGGGCAGAACTGTAAGATCAAATCTATAAATGTCTCGGCCTCGAAGGTTATGCCCAGCTGACCTAGCTGTTCGATGTCAGTAATCATCTGCGACACGTAGTGCTCGACAGATGTACCCTCTGACATACTCCTGTGAAAAAGATTCTTTTGCACTTCATACTTCTGAGATCTAAGGTTAGATATGTGAAGATCCTTCAATTTCAACATCATACTATAGAGATCCAATCCTTTGTTCTGACGATGAAATTGAGGAGTCATTGCAGCAAGTATGATGGATTGAGTACTAAAGTTATCATCACGATGAGTCTTCCAAAGCTCATGCTCTACTATTTGCTCAACCACGGGCTCAGGCCCGAGAGGTTTCTCTATGACATCGAGTAACTTCTCGGCTCCCAGGACTATCTTGAGATTCATCTCCCAATCTTGAAAATTGGAGTCGTTAAAGACATTATCGCCCATGATGATGTCTCTAACGCTAATCTTTCCAGCCATCTCGATTGTAATAGTCCAACTATCCAATCAACGATTTCGGGTACACTCAAAATGTAATGGTTACTATAGTCTAACTATATAACCTGTTAGACATTGTGTCCCATTGCGTCACTGTTTGTAAATGATATTGTATTATTGTACAAAATTAACTATGTAATAATGAAATTGCCTTTTGCCATTTTGTAAATATTATTTACTTTGATATATAAATGGCGAAAGTCCATATGATTAGTACTGGATTGAGATGATATGAGACAGTATCAATCCATAAAGGTTTAATCATTAAATATCCCTAGCCGTAGTATTATCGAGACTGGACATCGATAATGCGGAATAGACTAGTATTGCGCTTGTGCACGTTGTGAGGGCACAACGGCATAGTTCTCATATATTTAAGTATTGGATACTTATGCAAGTGCGATAGGAGGTTGTGTTTTACCGATGGTACGGAAAACAGCTTCGCTCTGGATAGACCCCGCGGAATCCCATTGGTAGTATGTCTAGGTGTCTATGGGAGGCCGCATCAGGGTAGGTGTATATGGTCTTAACCTGAGACTTACATCGCTAGTACTTGCGACAATCGGTAAACTTTGTTTTGGTGTTGGGGACCTTAACCGGTTCTGTGTACACCTCTTCTGGGTTTATCGAGAATCGTAGTGTACTGGATGTGATGTCAAGATGGAAGTATCGCTTCTCAGACATATGGAGGTGATGATCACGCAAGGACACAGAACTAGTACTCTATAAAAGGTTGCAACCGTCGGGACAATATGACTAGGTCAGGATTGTCCGATTTAAAGAGACTAGTTGCTTGATGTCCGATATATGTTTCGTACGGGGCAGACACATCTCCAGCCCCAGGCCTAGCATGTGATCATCCGATACTGGATCGATGTACGCAATACTACGGTATACTACGCTTGATATAGATCTTATATTCCTATAAGAATATTTCTGGAGAATTGGGTAGGCATGGCGCTTTGCTAGAAGCCAACCTTGTCTTGTGAATCGGTAAGAACGTAGTACGAGGTACGTGCGTGTTCGGATTATCCGACGACCGTATTTACTGCCAACATATCCGGAGATCTCTTGGGTCGCTTCCTGAAGATTCACCTATGATATTTGATTCGAACTAATTAATCTTGGATTAATTGCGGAGAAACTTTATCTCGGATAAAGATAAGTGCCTTATAGAGAGAGAGAACGATTAATTTGGAATTAATCAGTAAAATTATTATATTCGATATAATAATTGAAATTCGATTTCGACGCGAAATTAAAATTAGATTTTAATTCGGGCATACGAGTTAATTTAGAATTAATTCGTTAGCGACGTAAATAATAATTTCGCTAGGCGCGATTATTTATTTAAATTCGATTTAATTAACGTCGCGACGCAAGTTCGGTATTTCGGAAATATCGAACCCGAACGCGTGAGTGCACGTGGGCCCGCTTTCATTTGGAAACGTGTGGGGCCCACATGACACATGTCATTATATGTATTATTTTATTGATAATGCATTGCATGGTGATAGTGTATAATGCACTCAATTGTTATGCATGGAATTTGAGTGTTTGACACTCTAAGCCTTTGCATGGTTTGTGTCATAGATTTATTATTATTTAATAAATATTATGGCATAAATATAAATTGATTTTTGGTATCAAAAATCAAAAAGAAAAATCTCTCTTCTCTCTCTCACATTGCCGAAAACTGCATGCAGTTTTTGGGTCTTCATCTTCTTCATTTTGGTTGAAAAGAGCTTGAAGATAGTGTGGTTGTTTGGAACATCTTCTCACATGCAAGGCTAGCACCTTCAAGGGATCAAAAGAGGTGATAGGGAACCATCATAGAGCAAGGAATTCACAAAGCTTGGAGCTTTCCACCTTCTTCTCCTCTTGGCCGAATCAATCAACACTTGGAGCTTCCATTTTGGTTTGATTTTCTTCATCAACAAAGCATTGTAAGTATGATTCCGCCATACTTCAAAGTTAAATATATATTCATTTATTGTATTTCAAATGCTTAATCTTTCCTTGGGACATATTATAGAAACCAACAATGGTATCATGGAGCCATGGTTAAGCATGAAATACTTTAGGTTAAAATTTGACAAAATTGGTTGAAGCATGTTCTTGTGAAATTTGATGAATGAGTATGCTTGCATGTATATAGAATGATGTTACATGGAATCAATTTTATGAAAAATGCATTGGATGATTTTTCCCCAAAAATTTAACCTTGGCCGAATGGTATGTAGAAATTGATTGAAGCATGTTCTTGTGAAATTTGATTGATAATAAGAATGCTTGCATGTATATAGAATGATGTTACATGGAATCAATTTTATGAAAAATGCATGGATGATTTTTCCCCAAAAATTCAACCTTGGCCGAATGGTATGATAAAATTGGTTGAAGCATGTTCTTGTGAAATTTGATGAATAAGAATGCTTACATGCATATAGAATGATGTTACATGGAATCAATTTTATGAAAAATGCATTGGATGAATTTTTCCCCAAATTCATGCCTTGGCCGAATGTGTTGCTACTTGGAGTGGATTGGAATTTTTTGTGTTAAGATCATTGGATGACTTAGAACGTGTACGGGACGTAGATTAGTAATTCAATCGGATTGAAAAACAAATCGACACAAAAAACTCACCTTGGCCGAATGTACAAGGACATGAAAAGGAGTTGATTTTTGTTAAAATTAATGTTGGACATTTATTTTGAACAATACATGATTAATAAATTAAATGGGTATTTTTGAAATATTTGGTTTAATTTAATGTATTAATCTTGGTATTACACTTTAATTAATTGGACTTTATGTTTGGAATATTAAATTTAATTAATGGGCTTTAATAATTTAATTGGGCCTTATGGGCTTAAAATTGGTTTTATGGCATTTAAGGGTGATTCCTTATTTGGGCTTGGTAATTGGGTTTGACCCATATTGACCAAAGCCCAAGCCTTAATAAATCAATTGAAAGCCCATTTGACTTGAATTAAATTAAACATTGGATGTTAGTGGGCTTTGAGGCCCAATAAGATTAGATTTAGAATCTAAGTCTTTAAAGCACATTAAAAGTGTAAACATTTAATTTGGAATTAAATAATTGAATTAGTATTGAATACGAATTAAATTAGATTTAATAAGTAGTTCGATATAATTCGCGAATTCGTACCCTATGTACTTATTCTCAATCGAGTTGGACTCGCGCAAAATCAAACCGTTGTTTGAACATTGGATGATCACTTAAACAAAGACTAATTAATTGGATTAGATTGGTTGTAAAAGCATGTCTTTGTTTGAATATATAGTATGTGATGAATGAATAGTGTATATCGGATGGATATTAGAAGGGAAAGGGTAATTTTAGAAATTATTGTAAATTTGGAATTTATAAATTGGACCTGCGTGTCCAGCCTTATCTCTTATCTCTTTATATTCTCTTCTCACCTAATTCCCCTCAATGTAAATGAGGTTTCTCTTATTGTATTATGTAATTGGGTAGTAGTAGAATAGTGCTAGCGGGAGAGAGGAAAGGGAGTGATTTGTTCTAGGAACAAGTTGTTTATATATCCATCCGCATATCACTATTAATTTACTTTACGCGCTTTATGATGTTTTAGAAGCATGCTTAAGGGTGTATGATGATGAGACCTAACAAAGATAAATAAATTGGTTGCCAATTACGCGAAAATCCCTCAATTTATATTAAGCGAATATCCTTCCATTGAATGGTTCTTGTTCAAGATCCGAAGTTGGTTGGCATTGGTTGGTTTGTTTTTGACCAAAGTCAAGACCTTTGTCAATCAAGGATGTACTTGAATCATGAGAGTTTTGTTGCATATCGGTGTCTTGTCCAAATCGTGATTTTTATTGGCCAAAGTCAAGATCACTTTTTGTCCAACGACATGATTACGAAACTTTCCTCGTCAATGGGTCCCGCTTAACTGGAATCATTAGGTTTGTTTTTGGCCAAAGCCAAGGCCTAGATGATTCGGAGGATAGGGTTAGGAAAATGTAATGGTTACATTGGCATTATACATATGTTTCGGACTTGGATGTCCACCTAACCGGATCTAGGAATTGGATGAGATCCAATTGATCATGGAGATCTACCTAAGTTAAATAGCATACAATTTTTATTGGCCAAAGTCAAGGTTGTGTGTTATTTAACGGGATCCTAGCCCACTAGGAAATTCGATTTCCCGAGTTCTCTACAGAGGGTTAGAAACTTGAAGAAAATAGTGGGAGGCTATTATTGAATTTGCAATTTCGTTCAGATACTTAGCCTTACACGCGTCTTTCAAAATTATTTCGTCAATATTTTTAAATAATTAGTTGGACTAATATATTGTTATTTTTACTTGTAACAGTTTGACTGTACCCATAACATCGTTGACTTTATAGTTGGACTATAGTTGTCAAGATGATTGGCAAAGGTAATATCCGCGACATAATCATGGGCGATAATGTCTTCAAAGGGACAAACTTTGCCGACTGGGAAATGAACCTCAAGATAGTGCTTGGGGCTGAGAGGATACTGTATACTATTCAGAGACCTCTCCCGCCTGAACCCACTGAGCCACTGGAGCTAGAGTTATGGAAGACTCATAGTGACGATTGTGACCAAGCTCAGTCAGTTATGCTAGCTGCAATGACCCAGCATTTCAGACGCCAGTACAGGGACTTGGATCCCTATAACATGATGGCAAGATTGCGTGATCTTCACCGCACCAATAAGCGGATGAAGAGGTACGAGCTAGTAAGGAAACTCTTCCGCTCCCGGATGACAGACGGCGCATCAGTTGAGGCCCACGGGACTCAAATGATCGCCGATATTGATGAGTTGGCCAATATGGGAATAGTCTTGGAGGCTGAGCTGACTATAGATATGATCTTGCAGTCACTTCCTGATACTTGGAAACAAATCATAATCAACTATAAGTTGATGGATACAGATGACACTCTTGGAGAGCTGTTATCCGTATTGAAGGAGTCCGAAAGGGAACTCCTAAAGGGGAGCAAGCGCGAGGCGCATTATGCATCGACCTCTCATGCGCCAAAGGCTAGGGCCAAGGCAATTGGAGGTGCGAGGAAGAAGAAGTTCAAGAAAAGGGGCAAAGGCAAGTTGACAGTGGCTTCTAGGAAGCCAAAGGACAAATCTCGCGACATCTGCCTCAACTGCGGCAAGAGGGGTCACTGGAAACGTGACTGCCAAATGAGCATTGTGCAGAGGGAGGATATCAAGGCTGGCAAGGCTATCGCCTCTGGTATGTTTGTTATTGAGATAAATATGAATACTTCTAGTTTTAAAAATTGGATTTTTGATTTTGGTTTGTGGTGCTCATATTTGTACTGATGTGCAGGATCTGCATGATAGCAGGATGCTGGCGTCAGGGGAGATGGATCTACGGGTCGGAAACCGGAACACCAGTTGCTGTTTTGGCCGTAGGGACTTTTGTTTTAGAACTGCCCTCAGGGCATGTACTAAACTTTTGAACTGTTATTTTGTGCCTAGTTTAACTAGGAATATTATATCTGTATCCTTGTTAACCCAGCAGGGTTACACTTTTGTATTTAGAAACACTGGGTGTTATTTATATAAAAATGATGCAGAATTTGCACAGCTGTTGCAAATAACGGTCTTTATATTTTGAATATAAATGAATCTCCTAAAATGACAAACAAAAGGCTCAAAAGGAGTAATCTAAAAGATGAAGCTTATATGTGGCATTGTCGTCTAGGACACATTAACAAGACTCGCATATCCACACTTTCGAAGAGTGGGTACTGGACGAATTTGATCCCAATCATATGACGTCTGCGAATCTTGTCTTTTAGGCAAAATGCCTAAATCACCTTTAGCGGTAAAGGTGAACGTGCCACAGAACTGTTAGCTCTCGTTCTACTGACGTATGCGGGCCCATGTCTAGCCAGGCTAGAGGTGGATTTCACTACTTCGTAACCTTTACAGATGATGCATCTCGTTACGGTTATGTGTATCTTATGAGACACAAGTCGGAAACTTTTGAGAAATTCAAAGAGTTTCGACACGAAGTGGAGAAACAAACAGGGAAGAGTATTAAGACATTACGGTCAGACCGTGGTGGCGAATACTTAAGTTATGAGTTTCAAGATTACTTGAAAGAATATGGTATTCTTTCACAGTGGACTCCTCCTGGAACACCGCAATTAAACGGTGTGTCCGAACGGAGAAACCGCACCTTGTTGGACATGGTAAGGTCAATGATGAGTCGCACTGAGCTACCAATATCCTTCTGGGGATACGCATTAAACAGTGCTGTACTTTTTTTGAATAAGGTACCGTCGAAGTCTGTTGAACAGACTCCATATGAGATATTGACAGGAAGGAAACCAGGTTTCTCTTTCCTAAAGATTTGGGGATGCTGGGCATATGTAAACGTTTGGAAAGTACCAAACTTGAACCAAAAAACTGATAATGCCTTTTTGTAGGATATCCTAGGGAAACCAAAGGATATTACTTCTATCACCCACAAGAGAACAAAGTATTTGTTGCTCTACAAGCATTTTTCCTTGAGAAGGATTTTATAAATGCAGAGTGGTAAGTGGGAGGAAAGTAGAACTCGATGAAGATCGTAGTGATATGTTCCTGGCAATGAATCAACGACGGAACATGAACAGACCATCCGGGATGAGTCTGTACCACAAACTTCACATACACAAGGACCGCGTAGGTCGGAGAGAGTCAGAACAGTACCTGAGAGGTATGGGTTCCTGATCTCACCTCATGTAGATATTAATCTTATTGAGGATAATGAACCGGCTACGTATGAGGAAGCGATACAAAATATCGATTCCGCTTTATGGCAAGATGCCATGAAGTCCGAGATGGATTCCATGTACGCCAACCAAGTTTGGACACTGGTTGATGCACCAGAAGCATAAAGCCTATTGGATGCAGATGGATCTTCAAGAAGAAGACCGACATGGATGGCAACGTACAAACGTACAAAGCTAGGCTTGTAGCGAAGGGGTATCGTCAACAATATGGTATTGATTATGACGAAACCTTCTCACCCGTTGCCATGATTAAATCCATTCGGATAATGCTTGCAATAGCTGCATATTTCGATTACGAGATATGGCAGATGGACGTTAAACCGCTTTCCTTAACGGAAACCTTTTGGAGGATGTTTATATGCAACAGCCTGACGGTTTTATCGTACCTAGACTTGCAAACAAGGTTTGTAAGTTAAATCGATCCATTTATGGATTGAAGCAAGCATCACGGTCACGGTCATGGAATCAGCGTTTTGATGAGATCATAAAAGAATATGATTTCGTGCAAAACGCAGATGACCCTTGTGTATACAAGAAGGTTAGTGGGAGAGCACTTACTTTTATTGTCCTTATGTCGACGACGTATTGCTTATAGGCAATGACATTCCCATGCTAACGTCGGTGAAAGCTTGGCTTTCATTAAAATTCTCCATGAAAGATCTGGGAGAAGCAGCCTTTATTCTTGGAATAAAGATCTACCGGATAGGATAGATCTAGAAAGCTGCTTGGACTCTCCCAGAGTACATACATTGATAAAGTGTTGAAGCGATTCAACATGGAACAATCCAAGAGGGGATTGGTTCCAGTGGTACGTGGTACCTCTCTTGTCTAAGGACATGTGCCCTAAGACTCAGGAAGAGAGAGACAACATGAGTCGGATACCGTTCGCCTCGGCAGTCGGATCGATCATGTATGCCATGATATGTACACGACCTGATGTCTCATATGCTTTGAGCATGTGCAGTCGCTATCAGGCCGATCCAGGTGAAGGTCACTGGATAGCAGTTAAGAATATCCTTAAGTATCTTAAACGAACTAAGGATGCTTTCTTAATTTATGGAGGTGGAGAACTTGCGGTATCTGGGTATACCGATGCAAGTTTCCAAACCGACAAGGATGACTACAAGTCGCAATCCGGGTACATTTTTTGTTTGAATAACGGAGCAGCAGTGAGCTGGAAATCTTCCAAGCAAGATACTGTTGCCGATTCAACAACAGAAGCGGAGTACATCGCTGCATCTGAAGCAGCAAAGGAGGCAGTTTGGATCCGAAAGTTCCTAATCGGATTAGGGTAGTTCCGTTAGCAGCTGAGCCCGTTCCATTGTATTGTGACAATAACGGGGCTATAGCACAGGCTAAGGAACCAAGGTCTCATCAACGGTCCAAGCATGTTCTTCGACGTTACCATCTGATTCGGGAGGGAGATATACATCGTGGCGATGTAAAAGTCGAGAAGGTCACATCATAGATGACAACATTGCAGATCCGCTGACGAAGGCTGTTCTTCAGCAAGTTTTTGAACGACACATACATAGTTCGGGTATTAGATGCTTGAGTGACTGGCTATAGGCCAAGTGGGAGATTGTTAGACATTGTGTCCCATAGCGTCACTGTTTGTAAATGATATTGTATTATTGTACAAAATTAACTATGTAATAATGAAATTGCCTTTTGCCATTTTGTAAATATTATTTACTTGATATATAAATGGCGAAAGTCCATATGATTAGTACTGGATTGAGATGATATGAGACAGTATCAATCCATAAAGGTTTAATCATTAAATATCCCTAGCCGTAGTATTATCGAGACTGGACATCGATAATGCGGAATAGACTAGTATTGCGCTTGTGCACGTTGTGAGGGCACAACGGCATAGTTCTCATATATTTAAGTATTGGATACTTATGCAAGTGCGATAGGAGGTTGTGTTTTACCGATGGTACGGAAAACAGCTTCGCTCTGGATAGACCCCGCGGAATCCCATTGGTAGTATGTCTAGGTGTCTATGGGAGGCCGCATCAGGGTAGGTGTATATGGTCTTAACCTGAGACTTACATCGCTAGTACTTGCGACAATCGGTAAACTTTGTTTTGGTGGTTGGGGACCTTAACCGGTTCTGTGTACACCTCTTCTGGGTTTATCGAGAATCGTAGTGTACTGGATGTGATGTCAAGATGGAAGTATCGCTTCAGACATATGGAGGTGATGATCACGCAGGACACAGAACTAGTACTCTATAAAAGGTTGCAACCGTCGGGACAATATGACTAGGTCAGGATTGTCCGATTTAAAGAGACTAGTTGCTTGATGTCCGATATATGTTTCGTACGGGGCAGGACACATCTCCAGCCCCAGGCCTAGCATGTGATCATCCGATACTGGATCGATGTACGCAATACTACGGTATACTACGCTTGATATAGATCTTATATTCCTATAAGAATATTTCTGGAGAATTGGGTAGGCATGGCGCTTTGCTAGAAGCCAACCTTGTCTTGTGAATCGGTAAGAACGTAGTACGAGGTACGTGCGTGTTCGGATTATCCGACGACCGTATTTACTGCCAACATATCCGGAGATCTCTTGGGTCGCTCCTGAAGATTCACCTATGATATTTGATTCGAACTTAATTAATCTTGGATTAATTGCGGAGAAACTTTATCTCGGATTAAAGTGCCTTATTTAGAGAGAGAGAACGATTAATTTGGAATTAATCAGTAAAATTATTATATTCGATATAATAATTGAAATTCGATTTCGACGCGAAATTAAAATTAGATTTTAATTCGGGCATACGAGTAATTTAGAATTAATTCGTTAGCGACGTAAATAATAATTTCGCTAGGCGCGATTATTTATTTAAATTCGATTTAATTAACGTCGCGACGCAAGTTCGGTATTTCGGAAATATCGAACCCGAACGCGTGAGTGCACGTGGGCCCGCTTTCATTTGGAAACGTGTGGGGCCCACATGACACATGTCATTATATGTATTATTTTATTGATAATGCATTGCATGGTGATAGTGTATAATGCACTCAATTGTTATGCATGGAATTGAGTGTTTGACACTCTAAGCCTTTGCATGGTTTGTGTCATAGATTTATTATTATTTAATAAATATTATGGCATAAATATAAATTGATTTTTGGTATCAAAAATCAAAAAGAAAAAAAAATCTCTCTTCTCTCTCTCACATTGCCGAAAACTGCATGCAGTTTTTGGTCTTCATCTTCTTCATTTTGGTTGCCAAAAAGCTTGAAGATAGTGTGGTTGTTGGAACATCTTCTCACATGCAAGGCTAGCACCTTCAAGGGATCAAAAGAGGTGATAGGGAAACCATCATAGAGCAAGGAATTCACAAAGCTTGGAGCTTTCCACTTCTTCTCCTCTTGGCCGAATCAAATCAAACAACTTGGAGCTTCCATTTTGGTTTGATTTTCTTCATCAACAAAGCATTGTAAGTATGATTCCGCCATACTTCAAAGTTAAATATATATTCATTTATTGTATTTCAAATGCTTAATCTTTCCTTGGGACATATTATAGAAACCCAAACTAAACCAATACAAGTGAAGTAGTGTCTTGTACAGTCTAACTGTTCAAGAAAGCAATATTCAATCTTAAGCAATATTCAATATTAGTCCAACTAATATATATTTATAACGACGATAAATAAAAATAAAAATAGTGCGTGGGTACGCAAAGTAATAAACGAAAAGGAAAATTTTAATAACTGGGGCATCCCACTAATTGTCGGCGAGCCTCTTAACCTCTTTTGGAGTTACTCGGAAAACCCAATTTCCTAGTGGGGTAGGATCCCGTTAAATAACACACAACCTTGCTTTGGCCAAAAAGCTGTATGAAACTTAAATAGGTAGATCTCTAAGAGAAATTGGATCTCATCCCAATTCCTAGATCCGGTAGGTGGACTCCAGGTCCAAAATATATATCCAATAATATATTTCACCTAACATTTCCTCTTAATCAACTAAGCCTTGGCGTTAGCTCAACAAGCTTAATTATTCCAGTTAAGCGTGGACCCACCCATTAACAGTGGAAAAGCTTTGTAATCCACTGTCGATGTAACATAAGTGGACCTTGACTTTGGCCAACAAATCCACAACTGCCCAAGACATGCGATATGTAACAAAGCTTTCGTGGTTCAAACACATCCGCGATGGACAATGATCTTGGCTTTGGCCAACAAACCAATGCCAATCGTTGATCTTGAGAAAGAACCACTCAATGGAAGGAAAACACTTAATATTTAATGAGGATTTTTCACGTAAATTGGCAACCAATTTATTATCTTTGATTAGGTCTCATCATAAACCCTTAAACATGTATTCTAAAAGCATAATAAGGCGTGATTAAAATAATAATTATATGCGGATGGATATATAACAATTTGTTCCTAGAAAAAATCTCTCACTTTCCTCTGTCCCGCTAGCACTTTACAAACTTCTAGCCAATTACATAATACTTAAAGAAACCTCATTTACATTGAGGGGAATTAGTGAGAAGAGAAATATAAAGAGTAAAGAGATAATAGGCTAGACACGCAGATCCAATTTAATAAATTCCAAATTTATTACAACAATTTCCAAAATTACCCATGCCCATCTAATATCCATCTGATATACATTATTCTTACAAATACATCCAAGTATTCACACATAGCATGTAATCAATCAATCTAATCCAATTAATTAATCTTTGATTAATGACCATCCATTGTTCAAACAACGATTTGATTTGCGCGAGTCCAACTCGTTTAAGAATAAATACTCAAAGTACGTATTCTTGAATTATATCGAACTACAATTATAAATCCAATTTAAATTGTATTCAATATTAACTCATATTTAATTCCAAATTAAATAATTACACTTTTAATAGTGTCTGTTAGACTTGGATTCCAAATCCAGTCTAAATGGGTCTCAAACGCCCAATTAGCATCCAATGCCTATTTAATTAAAGTCCAATGGGCTTTTAATTAATTCTTTACGCATGGGCTTTGGCAATTACGGATCAAACCCAAAATGCCAAGGCCCAAGTTAGGAATCACCCTATGCCAAAAATCAATTTAGGCCCATTAGGCCCAATTAAATTTTTAAAGGCCCAATAGTAATATTTGGACTTTATGGAAATGGTTTTAGGCCCAATTGGATCCAACCCATTTGTCCAAAACCAAACTTGGCACAACCAAGCCCATTAGCCAAAATATAACAAATTAGCCCAATCCAATTTTAAAGACTAATTTATAATTAACATAATATTCCAAATATCACATTAATTCAATTCAAGTGTAATTAACATAATTAATCAACTAATCTAATGTTTCCAAAACACTAATTAATCCAATTAATCATGCTCATTAATTCCAATTCATGTCCAACACAAATTGAAGCAAAATCAATTCTACAACATGCTTAGGCTCACGACAATGGCAAAGAAAATATCATGCAATTTAATTTCAATCTAATTAAATCAACATTTAATATACATTTCATGCCAACAACACATCCAATTGCTAATTTTCAAAAAATCACCATGAGCACATACTAGGGTACATTCGGCCATGTCAAAGGAATTGGGGATTTTTGATCCAATCAATTTTTCTCAAATCCAATGATGCACAAATCCAATTCATCATCATATAATCACAATCACACAATCAATTTAAGTAAATCAAGCTCCAAGCAAAAAATCCCAAATTAAAGTCCATAAACCCTAGATTTTGAAATCAAGTTTAGGTGGCTCATGATACCATTGTTAGTGTCCTAGACATGCCAAGGATCTCTAAACAATGATTTGTGTGTGAATAATTCAAGAAAGTTTGCGGAAAAAACTTACATTTAATGGTTGAAGTTCAAAACTTTTCTTTGATGTATGGAAGCTCAAAGCTTTAAAATCGAATTCCAAACTCAATGGTGAGTTTCCTTATCACCTTGATTTACACCTCAAGTGCTAGCTTGCAAGAAATTGTGCAACAAAATTTCCTTTTGGGAGAGAGGAAGTCACGACAATGTGTGTAGGAAGGAGATAGTGAATAGTGTTTTTGGTTTTCCAAAAACTTAAATACAAAAGTTGAATTTCAAAAGGTGTGTGTTGTGTGTAAAATGAATCACATTTAATTAGTCAACAACATCCATCACAAATAGTGACAAGTGATGTAAGTAAAGTGGGTCCCACCACTTTCAAATTCCAAATTTGGTTGGCTTACACAACACACTTTGGGCCCGGGTTCGTTTAATCCGATTAAACAAATTTTCCGTTGCTAAATAATTAAATTCAATTTAATTAAATAATAATGCCTCACAAAATTTTTACGAAAGTCGCTTACAAATTAATTCCAAATTAATTTGTTCGCTTGAATTAAAATCCAATTTTAATTCCGTATTGAAATCCAATTTCAATTATTATATCAGATTTATTATTATAGCCCAATTAAATAAATTAAATAGTAAAATCCAATTTAACTATTAAATTTACTTTGCCGATTAATTCAAATTAATCGCGTTCTCTCTTCTTCAAGAATTAATCCCAGATTAATTCATGACGCAATTAATCCCATATTAATTCTCTCTCTAATAATTAATCTCAGATTAATTCTTACCGTGATTAATCCCAGATTAATTTGCTCTCTCATAATTAATTCCATATTAATTTTGTACGAGTCAATTGTCATCGGTGAATCTTTGGGAAACGACCCAAGAGATCCATTGATATATTGGTAGTAAATACGGTCATCGGACTATCCGAACACGTGCGTACCCAGTACCACGTTCTTACCGATTTACAAGACATGGTTGGCTTCTAGCAAAGCACCATGCCTACCCAATTCTCCAGAAATATTCAACGAGGAATATATAATCTGTATCAGGCGTAGTATACTAAGTATTGCGTATTACGATCCAGTATCTGATGTCACATGCTAGGCCCAGGGCTGGAATTGTGTCTACCCCGTATGAAGCATATATCATATCACTAGCAACTAGTCTCTGTAATCAGATAATCATGACCTAGTCATACTATCCCGATAGCTGCAGTATTTAAGAGTACTAGTTTTGTATCACTGCGTGGTCATCATCTTCATATGACTGAATTGATACTTCCATCTTTACATCACACCCAATACACTACGATTCTCAGTATACCCAGAAAAGGCGTACACAGAACCTGTTAAAGCTACAGACCACCAAAACCAAAGTATACAGATTGTCGCGAGTATTAGAGATGCAAGTCTCAGGTTAAGACCACATACACCTACCCTGATTCGGTTTCCCATAGACACATAGTCATACTACCAATGAGATTCTGAGGGGTCTATCCAGAGCGATGTTGTTCCCGGTCCAACGGCTAACAGAACCTCCTATCACACTTGTATAAGTATCCAATACTTAAGTATATGAGAACTATGCTGTTAAGTTTCCATAACGCGCACACGTGTAATATTAGTCTATTCTGCATTATCGATGTCCAGTCTCGATAATAATACGACTAGGGATATTTAATGATTAAAGCTTTCTTGGATTAATACTGTCTCATATCTTATTAATCTGGTACTAATCATATGGACTTTTATCATTTATATATCCAAGTAATCCAATTACAAAATGATAAAAGAACAATTTCCTTTGTCACATAGTTAATTTGTACAAAAACACCATTTCTTTTACAAATAGTGATGATATGGGTCATAATTGTCCAACATGTATGTCATGTTAGCGCCATGTCAGCGATTCCGATACAATCAGCTCACACATTAGTAGTTCCAGTACAATCATCAACATCATCATTGCCACGTCATTGGTTCTGGTACAATCAGCTGCCACATCATCGACACCTCAGTATTTTCGATATAGTTATCTGCCAGGTAAGCAATTCTGATACAGTCAGCTCACACGTCATCGCGATATCATCATTCTTGGTGCAGTCACCTGCCATATCATAATTCAGGTCTAGTCATTCGGTATAGTCAGCTGCTATATCAATAATTTCAGTCCATTCAGCAGTCACGTGATCTTCCATGTTGATGAGTTCTTGGTATCAATGAGTTGATGAGTTACTGCCAAGAACTATATGTAGGAACCACTTTCCTAGCGCTGCAAATGTTGGGGTTGGTGCTCAGAGCGCCAATTCCCGGTTGTATTTCTTTATGAATACTACTGTAAAACGTTATTATTATGAATAATATATGCAGTTTCTATAATATAATGTATCTTTTAATATGGTAAAGACGTAATGACCTTAGAATGACTAGTCATGGTGCTGTTGCAAAAGCGTCGCAACTGACATTGAGTAGTATCATGACGTTGTCATTCTCAGACAGTTCCTGGTCAAGGTTTACACTACTTAGTCTGTATAGTAAACCCGTTGAGATCGGTACATGTCGTATACTGGAATATATGATTCCAATGGTTTCTCAATGAACCATAAGTCTTGGAGACTAGTATAGACATGTAGGTGTTTATAGCGGATAAACACTAAATGACTCACCGAAGATTCTTAATGGATGGTACACCAACATCAATAAGAATCTTATCGGGTTGAGTATCACTTGTGATTCTTCGACTTGAGATACCACTGTGGGCGCATGAGACATCTTCCACACTTAGATGGCAGTCACGTCACCGATCTATTTAGATCATACCTCCGCTTGTTCGTTGGGTGTGGATAGATCCTCAGGGTGTCCTGTGTGTATCGAGATAGGATCCGTCAGTTATGTGTATCAGAGCATAGGTAGTCCATATGATTAGCAATCAGATAAAAACCATGGGCCCGTGGTACAATTTAGAATTTAGTTCTAAATGTTCTTTTTAAGATTGCTAATAGAGTAGTCGACTGGATAATCCCTATAGAGATTTGATTTTTACATCTATATCTCTGGGATTTATCCGGATACCTGTGACGGAGGAATTATACATTTGCCAAGACCTCAACCTGTATGATTCAGCGAGTTTATCTGTGATCGTCATAATTTACGGGTGGATAAATTATGGACACGAAATTGGATTCCGTGATGGATATGCCTAAATCTAGAGAGTCTCACTAATGAAATATACTCGTAGAGCACTAGGGCAACAATTATAAATAATGTTGATTATTTATAAAGTCGTTTAAAGGTTAAACGCAAAATACATGTGTAGGGACCCGATAGTCATTTCCTTAATTTTTGTGTATTTGCATTTAATGTTAGATTAATTCAAATACACATTAATTAATTCTCAAATTGAGATATTTGACTAATATCATAATTATATATATGTATTTAATATTTAATGTAAATATAATACATATATTTAATATATTTGTATTTAATTAATTAATTAATTAATTAATTGTTAAATGATTAAATTAATTAAAGTATAGATATTTTAAAGTTATGATATTTGTTTTAATGACTAAGTTGCAATTGTTGACTTGGTTGAAAAAATCAATAAAGTGTAATGATCATTTTTAACAAGTTGGCAACTTGATTTAAATGAAATAAAAAAAATATATCTTGTATTTTCCTTTAGCAAATTTCGGCCAAGGGGGTTTATTGTGCAAGTATATATTGTATTGTTTCATTTAGTTTTTGTTAACCTAAAAACACTTTATCAAAAACTCCATTGAATGAAGACAAAGAAGCTTGAGAGAAAGAAAAGCTTGGATTTAAGTAAGTTTTTCCAACTAGCCATTAGAGAGAAAAATGTTCCTCTAGTTCTTGGCAACATCTTTTGATGTTGATGAGTGGTAATTATATCACTATTTCCCACTCATTTAACTTAATATTTTGTATAGTTTCTTAAGTTTTGTGAATATTTTGATGTGTTTTGTGTTATTTTGTAGATAAATAAAGTTTCAGGACATTCTGGAGGTGATTTGGGACCAAAACAGTGAAAATTAGACAAAAGGGCATTTTGGAAATTTGGGCTCGTCGCGACCCCTAACATGCACCAACGTGCGCCGTGCCACATGTCACCATCACAGCCAATCTACTAACTTGCGTCGTGCCACGTGTCATCATCCTACGGCGTCGACAGTCGCCATCGCCACGTGTCACTCCACGTTTCTGCCACATCATCATCCACATCACCGGTTGACCGAGTCAAAGTTCCACGTCATTGCCATGTCATCATCAGCCAATCACATCGTGCCACGTGTCACAATTCTATGGTGCCGACTATCACTTTCGCCATGTGTCGCCACGTCAACGCAAATATTGACTCACTTATCCGCAATTGACACGTGGCAGATAAGAATCTGAAATCAGCCAATCACGAGCCACCCCCTTCCGCAATCATTAAGCTCCCAACCACTTTGCCACGTGTCACCTTATCGCCTTATCCAGAAGCTGCAACGTCAACAATTACGCGCGTCGGAACGCGAGCTGCGCGTCGCGACGCCGACCCCCTACTGACGCCTATAAATAGAGCTCGAAATTTCAGTTTCAGATGTACCTTCCTCTCTGAATTCTCTGATATAAATAGAGAGTTTTCTATCTAGTTTCTTTTAAATTTTAGTTTTGAAATTAATTTTTAATTACGTTCTATAATAATAGTAATTTACTTTCTTTACTTTTTACAGTTTTTACTATTCACCATGAGGAGGTAACTTCCCCCAACTAGGGTGAAAGGTAATTCTTTTACTGTTACTATTTAGATTAATCTCCCTTAAATATAATATATTCACTATTAAAAATATTGACTTAAAAATGATACCGCTATATTGGTCGGTTGGTAATTCATTTTAATCTGGTTTAAACCGGACTAATCAAGGATACCGCCAGATTGATCGGTTGGTAATTAAATTTTCTTACCGCCTATATGGCAGGTTTATTTTGGTTCCGCCTTTATGGCTGGTTGGACTTAATTTGACTTAATCAGGTTACCGCCTATATGGACGGTTGGTAAAATAATCACAAGTTAATATATTATATTAAGGGAGATATCTAAATAGTAAATAGTAAAAGTTGATCCTTTTACCTTAGCATTTTATTTTATTGTAATTTACTTTTCAGCTTTTACTTTACCGCAATTACTTTTCCGCATTTTTACTTTATGTCTTTTACTTTTAAGTTTTTACTAGCCCTAGTTATGTGTTGTAACTAAGTTAGTTATCTGGGGTTGTGATGAATTCTAATATCACCGGTTTATAAGGGATTATTTTATAGTTTGGGTAATTTAAAGGTTTACTTATTAAGTCTTAAGCTTAATGACGCCTATAAATAGAGCTCGAAATTTCAGTTTCAGATGTACCTTCCTCTCTGAATTCTCTGATATAAATAGAGAGTTTTCTATCTAGTTTCTTTTAAATTTTAGTTTTGTAATTAATTTTTAATTACGTTCTATAATAATAGTAATTTACTTTCTTTACTTTTTACAGTTTTTACTATTCACCATGAGGAGGTAACTTCCCCCAACTAGGGTGAAAGGTAATTCTTTTACTGTTACTATTTAGATTAATCTCCCTAAATATAATATATTCACTATTAAAAATATTGACTTAAAAATGATACCGCTATATTGGTCGGTTGGTAATTCATTTTAATCTGGTTTAAACCGGACTAATCAAGGATACCGCCAGATTGGTCGGTTGGTAATTAAATTTTCTTACCGCCTATATGGCAGGTTTATTTTGGTTCCGCCTTTATGGCTGGTTGGACTTAATTTGACTTAATCAGGTTACCGCCTATATAGACGGTTGGTAAAATAATCACAAGTTAATATATTATATTAAGGGATATATCTAAATAGTAAATAGTAAAAGTTGATCCTTTTACCTTAGCATTTTATTTTATTGTAATTTACTTTTCAGCTTTTACTTTACCGCAATTACTTTTCCGCATTTTTACTTTATGTCTTTTACTTTTAAGTTTTTACTAGCCCTAGTTATGTGTTGTAACTAAGTTAGTTATCTGGGGTTGTGATGAATTCTAATATCACCGGTTTATAAGGGGTTATTTTATAGTTTGGGTAATTTAAAGGTTTACTTATTAAGTCTTAAGCTTAATGTTTCTTGTTGTCTAATCACCAATAAGATTGATGTGGTAAATCTAAAATAAACTTGACAAAGGAATTTTAGGTTTCAGCCTTAGACTTAATAGCCCACGATCTTCCTTGAGGATAGATAACCATTTAATAGATTTCCTTACAGGATAGACATCTAACTGTCGGGCGGGGGTAGCCATAATTGGAACTTAAACTTAATGAATCCAGATAATTGGTTGACATAGACATATGGTTCAATTAGGTTAAACTGGGAATTTGCGTCTGACCATCGACAGAGGCTTTCGCATAATTTAGTGTTCCAGGTTAGTAAACCGATTTATTACACAAACCAAAAATAACCGCTTCATCTTTTAAAAGATATTAGAAAGATTCACAACCCTAGATAGTTTCCTAATATTGAATTTTATTAAACCTACTTTTGTGCAATTTTATTTACTTGTTTTTAAATTTAGAATCATTACCATTTCAAATCAATCAATCAACCTGTTAGATACTAGTAATCATTTGACCTCATAAAATTAATAGATTAGGTATTAAGTCCTCGTGGGATCGATACTTTTTATACTACTTGAACGATACGTACGCTTGCGTTATACTTGTGTGTTTACGCCGGTCAAGTTCTTGGCGCCGTTGCCAGGGACTTATTTATCTTTCACTATTAGTTTAGAGGTTAGATACCTTTACTTGTATATAATTTCTTTTTACTTATTGTTTTTGTTTTCTTATGTTTCAGGTTCTCAGAAACTTCATGAGACGAACCAGAAGCTTTGAACTCTGACCGCTTGACCCAGATATTGAAATAACCATCAGACAGTTGAGAAGGGAAAGGCGAGAAGGCCAAGTAGCTTTAGTCAACATGGAACCTGAACCTTTGGAGGCTGCACCACCAATTCCCATTCGAGACAGAACCATTCCGGTGGTTGACATACTCATTTCATGTACTGTACTTCCTCCCTTACTAGCAAATGCGGGTGACATCAAAACATGCATTCAGATGATTCAGCAGTCAGTTCAGTTTGTGGGGGAATGAAACTGAAGATTCTAATGCCCACATCAGCAACTTCCTGGAACTTTGCGGCACTTTCAATTAACGTTGATGGATTTTATGATTTTCTTTGTGTGTTTCTTGATGATACCCGGAGAAATGGGTTCGTGTCAAAACCTTTAAAAGAACTCCTCTTCACTGCCAGAACTGCTCCGGATCTAATTGACCAAATCTTAGCTTATGAACCACAAATTGACCCTATCCTTTCAAAGATAAATTGGTCCGAGGACGATCGTGGTAAGAGGCATAGGATTAATCTGGATCTTAACCTTTAATTTTCGTGTAGAATTTCAGCTAACCAGGTATTATCTTCTAAACTCTTCTTCTACTGTTTAAGACATTGGGGACAATGTCTCATTTAGGTTTGGGGGAGGAAATTAGTTAATCAGTACCTTGTTTTTAGTTTGTGTGTTGTTTTTATTTTTAGTCCAAAATTTTTCGAAAAATACAAAAAAAATTGAAAAATCTTCAAAAATTACAAAAAGAAATTGTGTTCTGTGTTTTTATTTTGACTAAAAAGGTGAAATTGGTAAGAGATAGCTGTGTAAGGAGTTTTCACTCTTGAGACGTATCTCAAACCTATTTCGGAACAAGTTAATTTTTGTTTATTTCATTTTGAATTATTTAATTTGTGAATACTCCATAATACTGACTAAAATGGATCTTCATATGCTCAGTTGACAAGTATTATCAACATGCATAGTAACATACGGACATGAGCTAAAATTGAAAAGTTTGTAATATTCAGTGCTCTAGTTTAATTGGAGGAAGCATCTCAAAAAGTAATGGAGTAAAAAAAAAATATCTGAGAACCGAGTTATTAAGTCTGTAAGGGTGTTTTAACACCTAGTGCCCTAAAGCCAACTGGTTTGGGAGTCACTGGCCCAAAGCTCGCTACATGGATCAAAGATGCTGCAAAAATATATATATCTGAAGTCTGAGTAATTAAGTCTGTAGGGGTGTCTTAACACCTGGTGCCCTAAAGCCAACTGGTTTGGGAGCCACCGACCCAACACTCGCTACATAGATGGAAGATATTGTATATAATAAAAAAAATCAAAAATCAAAGAAAAAAATCAGAAAAATCCGAAAAATTATTCCATTGCTACAAAAAGGTGTGAATTCTGATAAAACTTTAGGACAAAAATATTACTCTATTATCAACTGCACTTGTGGCTGTTGTGGGCAAAAATGAGTTGTTTAATATTTTGTCGGCTGTGTATATGGAGAATGGTAAATATAATAGGAGATTTTACTTATTCGGTAATTTAGTAGGAAAGAAAACAACTAGTAACTTGGAGTAGAAGTTTCACCTGATTAGTCACTAACTTTTTTATTCTCTTTTCGCTTGTCTTTTTGCTTTTGTGTGCATTAGTTTCACTACCTTTTTACTTTTGTAAAATGTTTGTGGGTATCATTGTTGTAAACCCTCACGAGACTACAACTCGTCCACTAGGGACACCTAGGGGTTTAAAGGCTTGTTGCATACGCTAAATGCAACCGTGATCCCTACGAAAGTGGCTTAGTTAAATTTTATTTTTTAAAGATGTTCATGTTATTTTATTCTATGTTTTGCTCGAGGACTAGCAAAATGTTAGGTTTGGGGGTGTGATGAGTGGTAATTATATCATTATTTCCCACTCATTTAACTTAATATTTTGTATAGTTTCTTCAGTTTTGTGAATATTTTGATGTGTTTTGTGTTACTTTGTAGATAAATAAAGTTTCAGGACATTCTGGAGGTGATTTGGAACCAAAACAGTGAAAATTGGACAAAAGGGCATTTTGGAAATTTGGACGCGTCGCGACGCCTAAAATACACCAAGACTTGCTAACGTGCACCGGGTCCACAAGTCAGAATCAGAGAAATTTGACTTTGCTAACGTGCGCCGTGCCACGTGTCACCATCATAGTCAATCTGCTAACATGCTTCGTGCCACGTGTCATCATCCTACGGTGCCGACAGTCGCCATCGCCCCGTGTCGCCATGTGTCTGCCACATCATCATCCACATCACCGGTTGACCGAGTCAAAGTGCCATGTCATCGACACGTCATCATCAGCCAATCACAGCGTGCCACGTGTCGCAATTCTATGGTGCCAACTATCACTTTCGCCACGTGTCGCCACATCAGCTCAATTATTGGCTCACTTATCCGCAATTGACACGTGGCAGATAAGAATCTGAAATCAGCCAATCACGAGCCGCCACGTGTCGCAATCATTGAGCTCCCAACCACATTGCCACGTGTCACCTTATCGCCTTATCCAGAATCTCACCCGACGAACCAGAAGCTGCCACGTCGACAATTACGCGCATCGCGAAGCGAGATGCACGTCACGACGCCCACCCCTACTGACGCCTATAAATAGAGCTCGAAATTTCAGTTTCCGATGTACCTTCCTCTCTGAATTCTCTGATATAAATAAGGAGTTTTCTATCTAGTTTCTTTTAAATTTTAGTTTTGTAATTAATTTTTAATTACGTTCTGTAATAATAGTAATTTACTTTCTTTACTTTTTACAGTTTTTACTATTCACCATTAGGAGGTAACTTCCCCCAGCTAGGGTGAAAGGTAATTCTTTTACTGTTACTATTTAGATTAATCTCCCTTAAATATAATATATTCACTATTTAAAATATTGACTTAAAAAGAGAAAATAGAATAAAGAAGTTAGTGACTAATCAGGTGAAACTTTTACTTCAAGTTACTAGTTGTTTTCATTCTTTCTAAATTACTGAATAAGTAAATTCTCCGATTATATTTATCATTCTCCATATGCACAGCCGATAAAATATTAATCAACTCATTTTTGTCCACAACAGTCACAAGTGCAGTTGGTAAGAGAGTAATATTTTTGTCCTAAAGTTTTATCAAAATTCAAACCTTTTTGCAGCAATGGAATAATTTTTCTGATTTTTCTGATTTTTTTTCTTTGATTTTTGATTTTTTTTATTTATATACAATATCTTCCATCTATGTAGCGAGTGTTGGGTCGGTGACTCCCAAACCAGTTGGCTTTAGGGCACCAGGTGTTAAGACACCCCTACGGACTAAATTACTCAGACTTCAGATATATATATTTTTTGCAACATCCTTGATCCATGTAGCGAGCTTTGGGCCAGTGACTCCCAAACCAGTTGGCTTTAGGGCACTAGGTGTTAAAACACCCATACAGACTTAATAACTCGGATCTTGGATTTTTTTTTTACTCCATTACTTTTTTGAGATGCTTCCTCCAATTAAACTAGAGCACTGAATATTACAAACTTTTCAATTTTAGCTCATGTCCGTATATTACTATGCATGTTGATAATATCTGCCAACTGAGCATATGAAGATCCATTTTAGTCAGTATTTTGGAGAATTCACAAATTAAATAATTCAAAAGGAAATAAACAAAAATTAACTTGTTCCAAAAAAATGGTTTGAGATACGTCTCAGGAGTGGAAACTCCTTACATAACTATCTCTCACCAATTTCACCTTTTTAGTCAAAATAAAAACACAAAAACGCAAAATATTTTTGTAATTTTTGAAAAATTTTCAATTTTTTTGTATTTTTCGAAAAATTTTGGACTAAAAATAAAAACAACACACAAACTAAAAACAAGGTACTGATCAACTAATTCCTTCCCCCAAACCTAAATGAGACATTGTCCCCAATGTCTTAAACAGTAGAAGAAGAGTTTAGAAGATAATACCTGGTTAGCTGAAATTCTACAGGAAATTAAAGGTTAAGATCCAGATTAATCCGACGCCTCTTACCACGATCGTTCTCGGACCAATTTATCTTTGAAAGGATATGGTCAACTTGTGGTTCATAGGCTAAGAGTTGGTCTATTAGATCCGGAGCAGTTCTAGCAGTATAGAGGACTTCTTTCATAGGTTTTGACACGAACCCATTTCTCCGAGCATCATCAAGAAACACACAAAGAAAATCATAAAATCCATCAACGTTAAACAGCCCAATTAGTTTCTGGTGTATGTTCAAGTTCGCCCAAGATAGCACTATAAAAATTTCCTCCAATGTACCCAAGCCACCTGGCAAAGCAATAAAAGCATCAGCACGGTTAATCATTTGTACCAATCGTTCAGACATACTTGGCACGATCAATTCATCTCTATTTGATGGTCCAATAAGATTTGCCTCTGCCAAGGGTTTTGGAATGATTCCCAAAATGTGACTGCCTCATTCTTTTACGGCTTTTGAAACTATCCTCATTAGTCCAAGATTGACTCCGCCATATACTAAGTGCATATTCCTTGCAGCTAAGACTCGACCCAATTCATGTGCTACTTCTACGTATTGTGGCTTAACACCAACACAAGTACCGCAAAACACACAGATGTTTTCAACTCGTCTTCTTGAAGTGGCTTCCATGTTTTACTCTGGATGTCTTCAAAAGTGCAATGATGAGTTGAATTTATAACACCTGAAAAGGGTGAGTAAAATAATAGCACTAGTACCTGCCAAATGACAATTATTAGTTAATAGTAAAATAAATCTTGATAGTCAAAAAGGTCTGGATCCTGTCGGAGAAAATAAAAGAAAACAACAAAAAAAAAATTACAATTATTAGGAAAAGACAAAGAGATATAATATTTACAAGAAAAGTAGCGGCTTGATTGACGTCTATGCGTCATGGACAAGCTTCCCATCCAATTTTCTTATAAATTGGCAAACATGGTCTTTTTGAGTCAGATTCCCAAGACTTAACCGTTGTCTTTCTTTTTGAAATTGTGCATATAACACACGAATTTCGTGATACACATATCCACTGGGATGCGTCTCAAGAGTTTTAGATATATCATCCAAAGACTCATTACTCAAGCCATCCCTAATGAAATTAATCTTATCTTCGCGGTTATCAGACACCATTCCTAAAGAACGACAACGAGTATCACAAAACATACGAGCACATTTATAACAGACACACATTCTTTTGGCTCTTCTCTTTTTAGCATAGGTGCTCCTTCCTAAACCAGGCAGATGTGAAATAAAAGAGTCAGAAGACTCACCTGCCAATCGGACCCGTGCTTCAATAATCCAACGAATATCAGTAGGAATACCTTTGATCATCAGTAGTCTCATCCGTTCCAAGCGAGCTTTGTAGACTTTCATCAGAGATTTTTGAGGGAGAGAAGGAAATTGCTTGCGAAGATTTGCGAGAGCTTCTTCCATCGTGAAATAACTGTACCTGTAAAAATTAAACACACAAAAATAAAACACACCAGATTACAATATATACACAAATTACATGGGTTGCCTCCCTGCGAGTGCTAAGTTTAACGTCGACAGCTAGACGTGACTTCTTGAACGTTAGGCTGGATCTGAAAGTGTGACACTTTCTTTTTGTCACTCAAATGATTCTCCCCCGTAGTGCTTGACACACTTGTTTTTAACCTTGAATGTTTTGTTGGATTCAGGATCATGTATCTCAACGGTTCTGTCTGGTAAAACCTTGGTGATCACAAATGGACCTGACCACCGTGATTTTGGCTTACATGGGAAGAATTTCACCCTTGATTTGTTTAACAGTACCTTCTGACTTGGTTCCAGTTGTATGCGCACTAACTTCTCATCATGTCTTTTCATTGCATTTTCTTTGTACAATTTGGCATCCTCAAAAGGCTGTATGTGAAATTCCTCCAGTTCGTTGAGCTGGTGGAACTTTTTCTCTTCTGTTGCTTGTAGTGCAAGAATAGGCTTCTTTAGTACGCAGTGCGCTTTATCTTCAGGCTCCACAGGCAATTGACATGTTTGTCAGTAGAAATTTGCCTTTCAACAGAGTTCTGAACGGTACTATGTATCATATCAAGTCTAAAACATTCCTCCTTCTTTTCATCAACTGGGAAATTCATGGCCTTGAAAACATTAAATGTTACTTCTTGGTCCTGTACCCTCATGGTTAATTCTCCTTTTTGTACATCATTAATGGTTCGACATGTAGCCAAGAATGGTCTCCGAGTATGATTGGCACGTCTGCGTCTTCCTCCATATCAAGGACAATAAAATCTGCTGGGAAAATGAATTTGTCAACTTTGACCAGCACATCTTCAACTACGCCTCTTGGAAATACGAGCGTTCTATCAGCAAGTTGTAGAGAGACTGAAGTTTGCATTGTTTCTCCAATATGCAATTTCTTGAAAATAGAAAAAGGCATCAATTTAACACTTGCACCTAAATCACATAAAGCCCTACCAAAGTTATGTTCTCCTATGATACAAGGAATGGTGAAACTTCCAGGATCTTTCAACTTTGGGGGAAGCTTCCTCTGAATGATGGCGCTGCATTCTTATGTCAATGCTATTGTCTCGTAATCTCCCAATCTCCGTTTTCGTGAAAGAATGTCTTTCATGAATTTTACATAGCTGGGCATTTATTCCAAGGCTTCTGCAAATGGAATGTTGATGTGCAGCTTTTTGAACACCTCCAGGAAACAAGCAAAATGCTTGTCCAGTTTGTTTTTCTGAAGAAGCTGAGGAAAAGGTGGAGTTGAAGTGATCTGTTCTTTTTCCTTTGCTTCTTTTTCCTATATCTGTTGCTTTGTTTCTTTTGGAACTTCCTCAACAGTTGTTTTGGCTCCAACATCTTTGTTGATTTCAGTACCGCTTTTTAACATGATGGCATAACATTGCTCATTCCCTCGGTTCCTTGGATTTGGTTCGGTGTTGTTGGGAAGATTACCTAGCGGTCTGTAACTTTGAGCATTGGCCAGTTGTCCAATTTGATTCTCCAGTGCTTTGATGGAAGCAGATTGGCTCTGAAAGATAGCATCATATGCTGCTTGTTGCTTTTTGAACATCTCTGCAATCCATTCTTTAATTTCTGGTTCCTTTTCATGTTCCTGGCCTTTGTTCTGTTGTTGAAATCCTGGTGGTGGATAGTTCTGCTGTTGGAATCCAGGTGGTGGATTGTTCTTTTGTCCTGAATTATTGCTCCATGAAAAATTGGGATGATTCCTCCACCCCGGGTTGTAGGTGTTGGAATATGGATTGTTCCCCTGTGTGTTGAAATTGTTGACAAAATTCATCGTCTCTTCAAGTCGGTTTGGCTCTGGTGCTCCTCTATATGGTGAACTTGTGGATCTAGTGGTAAGAGTCTCCATGAATTTGCATATCTGATCCAGCTTGGCGTTGACTACTGTATTGGCTCCACTTTCATAAATTGCTGCAATTCTTTGGATCATGCTCCTTTCTGTTGGCCACAAGGAATTGTTGTTGGCCATTTCTTCGATTAGATCCCAGGCTTGATCTTCTCCTTTTGCCATTAAAGCTCCTCCAACAGCAGCATCGATTGTGGTTCTCATCAGTCCAGAAAGTCCATTATATAAGGTTTGGACTTGAAGCCATTTTGGAATCTCATGGTGAGGACATTTCCGGAGCAAATCTTTGTACCTTTCCCAAGCTTCGTAGAGAGTTTCTGAGTCTTGTTGCACAAAGGATGTGATGTCATTCCTCAGCTTTCCAGTTCTGGCTGGTCGAAAGTACTTTGCAAGAAATTTGGTGGCTAAAGTGTTCCAAGTTGTGATGGAACCTGCTGGTAGTGAATGTAGCCAAGCTTTAGCAATGTCCTTCAAGGAGTATGGGAAAATACGCAGTCTCATTGCTTCTTCAGCTTCTCGGTTGTAAATGAAAGTGCCGCAAACTTCCAGGAAGTTGCTGATGTGGGCATTAGGATCTTCAGTTGCATTCCCCCCAAACTGAACTGACTGCTGAATCATCTGAATGCATGTTTTGATGTCACCTGCATTTACTGGTAAGGGAGGAAGTACAATACATGAAATGAGTTTGTCAACCACCGGAATGGTTCTGTCTCGAATGGGAATTGGTGGTGCAGCCTCCAAAGGTTCAGGTTCCATGTTGACTAAAGCTTCTTGGCTTTCTCGCCTTTCCCTTCTCAACTGTATGATGTGTGGGACACAGAAACTGGGCGACGCATGCTGTCCCGGGCTCGCGGCCCGGTCGGGAGTACGGAGTAGCCACGGGGGACTAAACCGGAGAATGATGGAGTCGCCACCCGGTGTGAAACGGGAAAATGAGATTTAAGGCCGCACTCACCCCCCGCAAAGGAAGACCTCAAACCGTTGGGTTCGGAATGGTCCCTTACTTATGTCACTTGTAATGAAAGGATTTGTGTAATAATTTAATCTTGCTTAAGTAACACTTATTTCCAAGAGTATCATGCTTCTAAATCCACATGAATGAAATTAATCATCACAACATGCAACATCACATGGCAATCTCACGAACATTTCTCAATCATATGATAGGGAAAACTAAGAACAACATAATCATGCTTGAGTACTATCTCATGAATATATATAACCAAATAACATTCTAACAGCCTAATCATGCTTGAATATCATCCCAAGAACACATCGAATGGATGAATGCAGGAATACAAATAATATGATTGGCTATATAATGCAAGGGAGATCACCCAAAAGGCAATTGTGCATGAAATATGATGAGACAAACTTAGTTCAGTGTGTGCGCGTTCGTGTAGCGTTCGTAAACGCGTTCGAATGGTAAATAGAAGGTTCACGTTCGTGTAGCGTTTGATAACGCGTTCGAATGGTACCAGACCTGATGATACAAAATGCATGCGCGTTCGAGTAGCGTTTATAAAATGCATTCGAACGGGAAACAGAAGGTTCGCGTTCGTATAGCGTTCGATAACGCGTTCGAACGGATCCAGACCTGATGAAACAAAATGCATGCGCGTTCGAGTAGCATTTGTAAAACGCGTTCGAACGGGAAATAGAAGGTTCGCGTTCGTATAGCGTTCGATAACGCGTTCGAACGGGAACAGACCCGATGCACAAAATGTGACACAATACATACATTAAAAAGAAAATAGCGAAATACGAGGCGGCGAAGCATCGTGGCAAAGGATTTTAACCTCTTCAATTAGAGGACCTTTCATCGCACTTACTAAGCCCATGCGCTTATCTCAATGCATATAAAGATAAAGACAATAACCTTAGACTTCATATACCCGATTGAACACATCTTACATGCAACCGAATATACGTTAATCGGCGCGGCAAAGCATCATAGTAAAGGATTTTAACCTCTTCAATTAGAGGACCTTTCATCGCACTTACTAAGCCCATGCGCTCGATCACATCATGCATATAAAAATAAAGACAATCATATCAAACTTAGTATATCCGATTGAACATATCTTATATCCAACCGAACACACATCAACCGGCGCGGCAAAGCATCGTGGTAAAGGATTTTAACCCCTCCAAATAGAGGACCTTTCATCACACTTACTAAGCCCATGCACTCGATTGAATCATGCATACAAAAGTAACATGCAGAATTCAAATAACGAAAAATAAATAAACCGAAGCAACATAAAACAAAAGAGTGTGTCGTTTACTCAAGTGGTACGTGGAGTTGTATCCCGAGTACAGATCATACTACCGTCCATTCGGAATCGGCTATGAAATTTATGTCCGGGTTTCCATCCTATATACCACAAGAGGCGACACATTTTCCATTTCATTCAAGACACAACATGCATCCACAAACGACTCTCATGCGAATAGAATTCAATAAACAATCAAAAGACGAATATAAACTAATGAGAGAAGTGCCCTCAGGTCTAACCTTTTAAATCACCTCTCGGATGTACGGTACACGATCGTCGGAAGGGTGGATGCTCCGCAACTCTTCCGGTTCACTGGTTCACTGCTCTGGTTCATTGTCTTACTGTTTTGAGTCATCGTTCTCCATCTTTTGCTGTTGTTTGGCCTCCATTTTACTGCTGTTTCCTCTGTATTTTCCACTCACTGTTCAGGTCACTGTTTTGGCGTGCATGGCTGCTGTTTTTGGGGTTTTTGGTGCTGTTTTGTGTGGTTATTCCAAAGATTATAAGTGCAATTTTTATGTTACTGCAATTCGGTTTTTTGGTTGTAATTTTCGGTGGTGGAGGGCTGTTGTTTGTGTGTTTTTAGGGCTGCTGTATGCGTGTTTTAGGGCTGCGATTTTTGGAGGTTATGGGGGCTGTATAGGGGCTGTGAATTTGAGTCTTAGGGCTGTGTCGGTGATTTTGAGGGGGAGTGTTGTTTTTGGTGGAAATGGAGGAGGAGGAGAGGAAAATTCTATGTTGTTTCTTGAGTATATTATGTGTGAATGGATAGGCTTTTTTTCTTTATGTGAATATGTGTGAATGAGCCAGCCTAGATGAGGGTGGTGAATGGTTCTTTTTATAGGCAAAGGCTAGGGTTTCTAGGTAAGGAAGGGAATCAAGTAAATAAGGGAGATATTTTGATTGGTTTATGAAAGGAATGGATCTTGTGCAATTGGTGGGTGAATATCTTAATTAAGGAATTAAAATATTTGATTGATTTTAATGTTTATTTTAATTTGGTAAGTGATTTTTAGATTTGTTTTGATTTCACCATGTGTTAAATATGTGTTTTAAGTGGGCTTGGGCGTGTGGGCCAAGGCTTGGGCGAATTGGGCTTAATGTGAGGCTAGCAGCAAAACCAGAATTACCGACACCGTTCGAACGCCTCCTCGAACGCGGCACGAACGCCCGCAATCTGTTTGGCGTTCGAACGTATACACGAACGCAGCACGAACGAAAACAGTGAACATTGTTTATTCTGAATTTCCCCTTCCAATGTCCGTTTTCCGTTACCGCCGTGACTTAAAAGGTACTGTCTCCAAATGAGACTCCTCATAGGGACTTATATGTAAAAATGCAGTGCCTACAGTTGCCCCCACTTTGATGGGACTTGTGCAGTGTGTGACAGTGACAATCCTATCAAAGTCTATGCAATGTATTTTTACTTACCTGGCTCGCCAGCAGCCACTTGGTTTGCCTGTTGTGTTGAGTTGATTTTGTTGTGAGGTGGTCCATTCTCGAACCAAGTTGAGGAGAGGTGGTCCATTCTCGGACCGTTTCGATGAGAGGTGATCCATTCTCGAATCGTTACTATGGTGTGGTCCATTCCCGAACCGTGCTCCATTCTCGGAGTGTCATTCCCGACTTGTTCATTCCTGAACCATTACTGTGATGCGGTCCATTCCCGAACCTTGTTCCATTCTCGGGTTACCATTCTTGGCTTGTTCATTCTCGAACCTTACTCCATTCTTGGATTGCCATTTTTGGCTTGTTCATTCCCGAACTGTGTTTCCATTCTTGGAGTGCCATTCTCGTCTTGTGATGCAATAGGCCTCAACCCTAGGACTCATCCAAAACTGATAGTGATGTGGGCCTCGACCCTCGGGATTCATCCCAAACTGATACTGATGTGGGCCTCGCCCCCAAACTGATACTGATGTGGGCCTCGACCTTCGGGATTCATCAACAAACTGATATTGATGCTGATGTGGGCGTCGGCCTTAACTGCTATTGATATTGGCCTCGCCCCCAGGCTGATACTGATATGGGCCTCGCCCCCCAGACTGATACTGCTGATATGGGCCTCGCCCATGTGATTCATTCCTGAAGACTGCTGACATTGTACTGTTACTGCTTCTGGTTGGCTTGCATTCGACGCTTTTTTTTTCCTTTGAAACCTGTTATTACAAAACAGAACAAACACAAAAATGATGCAAATATGTTACGCGTATGCATGCATGCATGATTGAGTTTCCTATCCCGTTGGGCTAGGTCTTCTGCCGGTACTCTTGGTGGATGCTCGGTCTTTTGACAAGTCAGTCTTCTTCCCTAACCAACGGGTATCTATGATGGCTTTCTAGAAAAAATGCGGTTAACATGGTGCATGTATGCATGAGGTGCATGTGATGCATGAGATGCATGCGATACAAGAAATATATCAACTTATTAAAATTTTTCACACAAATCGGCCCATCATCATTTTAGAAGCTTTTGGGCTAACTGTCATAGGAGTGAACTCGTCCCAGTTTAAATGGCCCAATAAGTTCACATCTCATGGCAAGAAGTCCAACCGTATCCAAATGATAATGTTCCTAAACACAAACATATAATGGCCCACTGGCGTTTTAGAAGCTTTTGGCCCAATCATCAAAAGATATGTTCTTGTCCCAGTTTAAATGGCCCAACAAGCCCATACCTCATGACAAAAGGTCTGAATGGATCCAAACGACCATGTTCCTAAACACAAGCATAAAATAAAGATAATGCAAACATAAAACAATAATTTCTACAGAATGGCCCATCAACATTTCAGAAGCTTTGGGCTTAATGGTCATAAGGTACGAACTCGCACCAGTTTAAATGGCCCAGCAAGTTTGCATTTCTTACAATGGTCCAACTGCATCCAAATGAGGATGGTCTACAAGCTCATACTCAAGGAAATAATTATTACTTTAATCATACAATCCCGGTCTATGGGTGGGTTCGCAGGAGTGTAGACAAAGGCTCTCATCGGCGAAGGATGGCTCACAACTAGGTCTCCCCAATCAAGGGTTCGAGCAACCAAGTGAGCGCACCCTTTTTTATACACTAAGGTACGTGCCAATGAGCTATGGTGTGTGACTGACTGTCAAATGGATTTCCCATTGTAGATTCCCCAGAGGGAAGGTGGAGAGAGGCTCACTTAAATATCCAAGCCTCTTAGGCTCTTATCGCTTGGTGTCAGGAATAAACAACGAGTCCTCCAAATTAGTCAATCACAATAGGCTACGAGTAGATGGCTATATAGGTGCCTTCACAGCTTTTCCTTCTAGAAAGGTAGAGAATGAAGGAAGACACCAAACCATTACCTAGCCTCAAAATGCATTTGATTAAACCCCCATTTTATCCACTATAGACACGGTCAATTAGAACATAAATCCAAACATTAAAAGACAATATTTCGGGGCCGATTCTCTATCCCCAGTGGAGTCGCCAGACTGTGGGACACAGAAACTGGGCGACGCATACTGTCCCGGGCTCGCGGCCCGGTCGGGAGTACGGAGTAGCCACGGGGGACTAAACCGGAGAATGATGGAGTCGCCACCCGGTGTGAACCGGGAAAATGAGATTTAAGGCCGCACTCACCCCCCGCAAGGGAAGACCTCAAACCGTTGGGTTCGGAATGGTCCCTTACTTATGTCACTTGTAATGAAAGGATTTGTGTAATAATTTAATCAAGCCTAAGTAACACTTATTTCCAAGAGTATCATGCTTCTAAATCCACATGCATGAAATTAATCATCACAACATGCAACATCACATGGCAATCTCACAAACATTTCTCAATCATATGATAGGGAAAACTAAGAACAACCTAATCATGCTTGAGTATTATCTCATGAATATATATAACCAAATAACATGCTAACAGCCTAATCATGCTTGAATATCATCCCAAGAACACATCGAATGGATGAATGCAGGAATACAAATAATATGATTGGCTACATAATGCAAGAGAGATCACCCAAAAGGAAATTGTGCATGAAATATGATGAGACAGACTTAGTTCAGTGTGCGCGCGTTCGTGTAGCGTTCGTAAACGCATTTGAACGGTAAACAGAAGGTTCGCGTTCTTGTAGCATTTGATAACGCGTTCGAACGGTACCAGACCTGATGATACAAAATGCATGCGCGTTCGAGTAGCGTTTGTAAAACGCGTTCGAATGGGAAACAGAAGGTTCACGTTCGTATAGCGTTCGATAACGTGTTCGAACGGGAACAGACCTTATGCATAAAATGTGACATAAAACATACATTAAAAAGCAAATAGCGAAATACGAGGCGCGGTGAAGCATCGTGGCAAAGGATTTTAACCTCTTCAATTAGAGGACCTTTCATCGCACTTACTAAGCCCATGCGTTTATCTCAATGCATATAAAAATAAAGACAATAACCTTAGACTTCATATACCCGATTGAACACATCTTACATTCAACCGAATATACGTTAATCGGCGCGGCAAAGCATCATGGTAAAGGATTTTAATTTCTTCAATTAGAGGACCTTTCATCGCACTTACTAAACCCATGCGCTCGATCACATCATGCATACAAAAATAAAGACAATCATATCAAACTTAGTATATCTGATTGAACATATCTTATATCCAACCGAACACACATCAACTGGCGCGGCAAAGCATCGTGGTAAAGGATTTTAACCCCTCCAAATAGAGGACCTTTCATCACACTTACTAAGCCCATTCACTCGATTGAATCATGCATACAAAAGTAACATGCAGAATTCAAATAACAAAAAATAAATAAACCGAAGCAACATAAAACAAAAGAGTGTGCCATTTACTTAAGTGGTACGTGGAGTTGTATCCCGAGTACAGATCATACTACCGTCCATTCAGAATCGGCTATGAAATTTATCTCTGGGTTTCCATCCTATATACTACAAGAGGCGACACATTTTCCATTTCATTCAAGCCACAACATGCATCCACAAACGACTCTCATGCGAATAGAATTCAATAAACAATCAAAAGACGAATATAAACTAATGAGAGAAGTGCCCTCAGGTCTAACCTTTTAAATCACCTCTCGGATGTACGGTACACGATCGTCGGAAGGGTGGATGCTCCGCAACTCTTCCGGTTCACTGGTTCACTGCTCTCGTTCGTTGTCTTACTGTTTTGAGTCGTCGTTCTCCATCTTTTGCTGCTGTTTGGCCTCTGTTTTGCTGATGTTTCCTCTTTATTTTCCACTCACTGTTCAGGTCACTGTTTTGGCTTGCATGGCTGCTGTTTTTGGGGTTTTTGGTACAGTTTTGTGTGGTTATTCCAAGGATTATAAGTGCAGTTTTTATGTTACTGCAATTCAGTTTTTTGGTTGTAATTTTCGGTGGTGGAGGGCTGCTGTTTGTGTATTTTTAGGGCTGCTGTATGCGTGTTTTAGGGCTGCGATTTTTGGAGGTTATGGGGGCTGTATAGGGGCTGTGATTTTGAGTCTTAGGGCTGTGTCGGTGATTTTGAGGGGGAGTGTTGTTTTTGGTGGAAAGGGAGGAGGAGGAGAGGAAAATTCTATGTTGTTTCTTGAGTATATTAGGTGTGAATGGAGAGGCTTTTTTCTTTATGTGAATATGTGTGAATGAGCCAGCCCAGAGGAGGGTAGTGAATGGTTCTTTTTATAGGCAAAGGCTAGGGTTTCTAGGTAAGGAAGGGAATCAAGTAAATAAGGGAGATATTTTGATTGGTTTATGAAAGGAATGGATCTTGTGCAATTGGTGGGTGAATATCTTAATTAAGGAATTAAAATATTTTATTGATTTTAATGTTTATTTTAATTTGATATGTGATTTTTAGATTTGTTTTGATTTCACCATGTGTTAAATATGTGTTTTAAGTGGACTTGGGCGTGTGGGCCAAGGCTTGGCCGAATTGGGCTTAATGTGAGGCTTGCAGCAAAACTAGAATTACCAACACCGTTCGAACGCCTCCTCGAACGCGGCATGAACGCCCGCAATCTGTTTGGCATTCGAACGTATACACGAACGCAGCACGAACGAAAACAGTGAACCTTGTTTATTCTGAATTTCCCCTTCCGATGTCCGTTTTCCGTGACCTCCGTGACTTAAAAGGTAGTGTCTCCAAATGAGACTCATCATAGGGACTTATATGCAAAAATGCAGTGCCTACATGATGGTTCTTTCAATTTCTAGGTCAATCGGTCGAAGTTCAAAGCTTCTGGTTCGTCTTATGAATTTTCTGAGAACCTGAAACACAAGAAAACAAAAATAGTAAGTAAAAGGAAATTAGATACAAGTAAAGTTATCTAACCTCTAAACTAATTGTGAAAGATAAATAACTCCCCGGCAACAGAGCCAAAAACTTGACCGGCGTAAACACACACACGTATAACGCAAGCGTACGTATCGTTCAAGTAGTATAAAAAGTATCGATCCCACGAGGACTTAATACCTAATCTATTAATTTTATG
Organism: Zanthoxylum bungeanum; assembly: GCA_019454045.1. Taxonomy (NCBI): domain Eukaryota; kingdom Viridiplantae; phylum Streptophyta; class Magnoliopsida; order Sapindales; family Rutaceae; genus Zanthoxylum; species Zanthoxylum bungeanum. The sequence continues at coordinate 80,204 of SKCR01049577.1, read as the reverse complement.
AGGTCAAATGATTACTAGTATCTAACAGGTTGATTGATTGATTTGAAATGGTGAAGATTTTAAATTTAAAAACAAGTAAATAAAATTGCACAAAAGTATGTTTAAGAAAATGCAATATTAGGAAACTATCTAGGGTTGTGAATCTTTCTAATATCTTTTAAAAGTTGAAGCGGTTATTTCATGTTTGTGTAATAAATCGGTTTACTAACCTGGAACACTAAATTATGCGAAAGCCTCTGTCGATGGTCAGACGCAAATACCCAATTTAACCTAATTGAACCATATGTATATGTCAACCAAATTATCTAGATTCATTAAGTTTAAGTTCCAATTATGGCTACCCCCGCCCGACATGTATATGTCTATCCTGTAAGGAAATCTATTAAAGGGTTTTCTATCCTCAAGGAAGATCGTGGGCTATTAAGTCTAAGGCTGAAACCTAAAATTCCTTTGTCAAGTTTATTTTAGATTTACCACATCAATCTTATTAGTGATCAGAGAACAAGAAGCATTAAGCTTAAGACTTAATAAGTAAACCTTTAAATTACCCAAACTATAAAATAACCCCTTATAAACCGGTGATATTAGAATTCATCACAACCTCAGATAAATAACTTAGTTACTACACATATTTAAGGGTAGTAAAAACTTAAATAAAATATAAGACATAAAGTAAAATGCTGAAAAGTAAATTGCTGAAAAGTTAATGACGGAAAGTAAATGCTGAAATTAAATACTGAAAATTAAATGCTGAAAAGTAAATACTGAAAGTAAATTACTGAAAAGTAAATGCGGAAAGTAAATTGCTGAAAAGTAATGCTGAAAAGTAAATTGCTGAAAAAGTAAATAAAGTAAAAGTACAATAAAAGAAAATGATGAGGTAAAAGAATCCACTTTTATTACTTCTATTTTAGATATCTCCCTTAATATAATATATTAACCTTGCATGATAATTACCAACCAGCCATATAGGCGGTATCCAGATTAAGTCAAATTAATAATTAATTACCACCGACCAATCAGGCGGTATGCAGTTTAGTCAGGTTAAAACCAATTTAAATAATTACCAACCGACCAATATGGCGATATCCTCGTTAAGTCAGGTTTTAACTAGTTTATATATTGTAATTACGAGAGATTAATCTAAATATTAGTAATAAAAGTTTTACCTTTTACCCCAGCAAAGGGGAGTTACCTCCTCATTACTGAAAAGTAAAAACTGAAAATTAAAGAAAGAAAAGTAATGTGCGTAAAAGTAAATTGCGGAAAGTAAAAACTGAAAAAGTAAAGAAAAGAAAGTGCGAAAGCGAAAATTAATTACTGAAAGCTATAAATAAACAAACAAGATACAATCTTTTTAGTATTCTTAAGGAATTCCTTAGAAGAAAGTATGAATTTACAAATGAAATGACTTGGTATTTATAGGCAAAATTTTGCCTAAATCAAATCATCCACCAAATAAATTATTAATTGCTCCACTAATTGCTCCACTAATTGCTTATCATGTTTTGTGGTGATTTGATAATTTTTATTATTATTTATTTATTAAATTATTTTTTGCTTTGTAAATGACTTTAATAATTACACACAACACACTTCTGGATGGTTCATCAATATCAAGCATGAAATCTTCAGAATTAGAAATTATTTTGTCTTTCAAAGTTGTATATCTTTGAGTCTTATTTAATCAAGAACTTGAATCAGCTCAATCCGATATCGGAGCAAAATGTTATGCCCAAAATACGACAGATGCGCAAAATTGGAATTTCCAAAACTGTACTTCGTTAAAACGCCCTTTCAAGTTTCCAATCTCCAAAATTAATATATCAAGTCCAATTTTTACCCTTATTTGACCCACATTTCGTCCTAAATGATTTCATTGTGTCCCAATATTATTTTATCTGCAAAATAAACTAAAACACATCAAAACGTTCATCAAACCTGAGAAACTAAACAAAATATTAAGTAAAAGGGGCGGTAAATATTGATATATTTTCCGCTCATCAACCATCAGTAAACACAACCTCCTATCACACTTGCATAAGTATCCAATACTTAAATATATGAGAACTATTCTGTTATGCTCCCACAACGCGCACAAGTGTAATACTAGTCTGTTCCGCATTATCGATGTCTAGTCTAGATAATACTACGACTAGGGATATTTAATGATTAAACCATAATGGATTGATACCGTCTCATATCTTATTAATCCAGAACTAATCATATGGACTTTTATCATTTATGTATCTTGGTAATCCAATTACAAATGATAAAAGAGCAATGTCCTTTGTCACATAGTTAATTTGTACAACAACATCATGTTCTGTACAAATAGTGATGCTATGGGTCATAATTGTCTAACAATGTGTTCATAGTTCACTTCGTAAAATTTATAGAAGTAGAATTTTTGACATAAGGTGGTAATCATAGACATGTTGAACTTAATGAAGTCCAACCTGAAAACAACGAACCAACGGAGGAACCTGAAGTTCAAGTGGATGAAGGACCTTCAACACACATACTCCGTAGGTCAGAAAGGGTATCTAGGCCTCATGAACGCTTGTATTTGATACAAGAAAAGAGTCTAGATGTTCTCTCAGTTGAAGAGATTGATCCTTTCACCTATAGAGAATCGATGTTGGACATAGACTCCGTGAAATGGCAAAGTGCTATGAAATCTGAGTTAGACTCAATGCATGAGAATAAAGTTTGGGACTTGGTTTCGCTTCCCGAAGGAATTGTTCCTATCGGTTGTAAATGGGTTTACAAGAGGAAGCGCGGGCCTGATGGTAAGGTTGAAACTTACAAGGCCCGACTGGTAGCAAAAGGTTACACGCAGCGACCTGGCGTCGACTAGGATGAAACTTTTTCACCAGTAGCAATGATTAAGTCTATTCGGATTTTGCTTTCTATAGCTGCGTATCATGACTACGAGATTTGGCAAATGGATGTCAAAACGGCTTTTCTAAATGGATTTCTTGATGAAGAAATCTATATGGAACAGCCAGAAGGTTTTGCGTCCAGTAAAAACTCGGGTATGGTGTGTAAGCTTAAGAAGTCCATTTATGGACTTAAACAAGCTTCACGAAGTTGGAATATTCAATTCGACGAGATTATTAGATCGTATGGTTTTCTCAAGAATCCTGTGTGTATCAGAAGGCCAGTGGGAGCATGGTCGTATTTTTAGTCCTATATGTTGATGACATCCTAATCATTGGGAATGATTTAGGTATGCTACAAAGCGTCAAAGCGTACCTCTGTAAGAATTTCTCCATGAAGGACCTGGGAGAAGCTTCCTATATTTTAAGGATAAAACTCTATAGAGATACATAAAGGAGGCTGATTGGGTTATCCCAATCAACGTACATAGATAAGATCTTGGAACGGTATAATTTTGGTAACTGTAATACAGCAAACATACCGTTCAGACATGGGATTCATCTTTCAAACAAGATGAGTCCACAAATAGAAGATGAGAAGGTTAGAATGTCTAACCAACCTTATGTTTCGTGTTTGGGTAGCATAATGTATGCCGTGTTATGTACAAGGCCTGATATCAGTTTTGATGTTAGCGTAACTAGCAGATATCAGTCCAATCCAGGTAATGACCATTCGATGGCCATTAAACATATCCTCAAGTATCTTAAAGGTACTAAGGATAAATTAATAATTTATGGAGGAAACGAACTGCAAGTTAACGGGTATATGGATTCCGATTTCCAATCGGATCCCGATGATAGAAAGTCTACATCTGGATTCGTATTTACCCTTAACGGAGGTGCATTTTGTTGGAAGAGTTCCAAACAGGAATCAATAGCAGATTCCACCACTGAGGTGGAATATATTGCAGCTTCTGAAGCTGTAAAAGAGGCTGTGTGGATAAAGAACTTTATCACAGAATTGGGAGTTATCCCAAGTATCGAGAATGTGATTCCATTAAACTGTGATAATACTGGAGCCATTGCGCAAGCAAAGGAACCGAGGGTACATCATAAGTCGAAGCATGTGGAACGCAAATGCCACATCATTTGAGAGATTGTGTCGCGAGGGGATATTGTCGTGTGCAAGGTACCGAGTGAAGATAATGTAGCAGACCCGCTGACGAAGGCCATACCTCCGAAGTTGTTTGATAAACACGTGGATTCGATGGGTATTAGATACAATCGTTATTGGCACTAGAGCAAGTGGGAGTTTTTGTTGGGGTTGGTGCTCAGAACGCCAATTCCCGGTTGTATTTCTTTATAAATACTACTGTAAAATGTTATTATTATGAATAATATATGCAGTTTCTATAATATAATGTATCTTTTAATATGGTAAAGACGTAATGACCTTAGAATGACTAGTCATTGTGCTGTTGCAAAAGCGTCGCAATTGACATTGAGTAGTATCATGACGTTTTCATTCTCATACAGTTCATGGTCAAGGTTTACACTACTTGGTCAGCATAGTAAACCCGTTGAGACCGGTACATGTCGTATACTGGAATATATGATTCCAATGGTTTCTCAATGAAACATAAGTCTTGGAGACTAGTATAGACATGTAGGTGTTTATAGCGGATAAACACTAAACGACTCATCTAAGATTCTTAATGGATGGTACACCAACGTCAATAAGAATCTTATCGGGTTGAGTAGCACTTGTGATTCTTCGACTTGAGATACCACTGTGGGCGCATGAGACATCTTCTATACTTAGATGACAGTCACGTCACCAATCTATTTAGATCAGACCTCCGTCTGTTCGTTGGGTGTGGATAGATCCTTAGGGTGTCCTGTGTGTATCGAGAGAGGATCCGTCAGTTCTGTGTATCAGAGCATAGGTAGTCCATATGATTAGCAATTCGATAAAAACCATGGGCCCATGGTACAATTTAGAAGTTAGTTCTAAATGTTCTTTTTGAGATTGCTAATAGAGTAGCCTACTGGATAATCCCTATAGAGATTTGACGTTTACATCTATATCTCTGGATTTATCCGAATACCTGTGACAGAGGAATTATACATTTTCCATGACCTCGACCTGTATGATTCAACGAGTTTATCCGTGATTGTCATAATTTACGGGTAGATAAATTATGGACACGAAATTGGATTTCGTGACGGATATGCCTGAATCTATAGAGTCTCACTAATGAAATATACTTGTAGAGCACTAGGGCAACAATTATAAATAATGTTGATTATTTATAAAGTCATTTAAAGGTTAAACGCAAAATACATGTGTATGGACCCGATAGTCATTTCCTTATTTTTTGTGTATTTGCATTTAATGTTAGATTAATTCAAATACACATTAATTAATTATCAAATGAGATATTTGACTAATATCATAAATATATATATGTATTTAATATTTAATGTAAATATAATACATATATTTAATATATTTGTATTTAATTATTTAATTGTTAAATGATTAAATTAATTAAAGTATATATATTTTAAAGTTATGATATTTGTTTTAATGACCAAGTTACAATTGTTGACTTGGTTGAAAAAATCAGTAAAGTGTAATGATCATTTTTAACAAGTTGGCAACTTGATTTAAATGAAATAAAAAAAAATATCTTGTATTTTCCTTTAGCAAATTTCGGCCAAGAATATATTGTTTTGTTTTTAGGTTAATTTAAAGTGTTTTTAGGTTAATTCACTGCATGTAGGCTCTCGGCCTTGGGGCTAATTTTTGGAAATTTATGTTGCAATTTGAATTTCAATATGTATGACATGTTAAATTCATATATGTAATGATTTAGAATCATCCAAAATCGTTTCGAACAATTTCGGATTAAAATAAACAAAATGCTTTGTTTAAGGGCAATTCGGTAAATTCACATAAATTTGATTTATAGTGTTTTATTTCATAATTTGATTATTGGATAATAAAATAAATAAGTTTATTAAAAAGTTTTGAAATCGGAAAATTTGATTTTCCACTGTTTCGCTGCGTTACCGGATTTCCGCAATAAAACCCCTTCAGTGGAAACACGTAAGTCACCCGGATCGGACTTGAATTTTTTTCTGCCCTTCTCACCAAAAGGTCGGATGTTACCAACACCAAGACTGGATTTTTGCTTCTATTTTGAATAAAATTTTAGCCCTGGAATAGCCCACGAACAGCGGCAAAAAACTGGACTGTTTTGCACCCAATACGCGCCCAGCATACTCTGCCAAAATGACCCCTTAAATGCGTGAACAACTAATATGTTTCAGATCTGATTTTACACTTAAGAACAGCGTGTAACTTTTAAAACTGCTTTTTTCTTTTATTACTGTCTTTATTATTAATTTTTTATGCTATTGTATGCCTTTAAATTTTTGTTATGTGATATTGAATTATAAGACAAGGTGATACCTCCTTTAAGCTTGAGTATTATACTGGCATCAGTAAGGGATCATTCCAAACCCAAACGGGTTTAAGGTAGGACCTTGCGATGGGAATAATGTAGCCTTAAATCATTCCTAGTGTCTTATATTGGGTACCGACTTCTTCATTCTCCAGTTAGTCCCTCGTAGGCTATCCATACTCTCTGCGGGCTGCGAACCCAACAGTGCCGTGGTCGTTGGCATCATAGGCATAAAGGTAAACTCCACTTCGCTCCTACAGTACCCTTTAGTTTATATGGGTGAGATCAGTGTAGAGTTTTTATCAATAACTTTATACTTTATGGACATGGTTTGCTATGTAGCTTTGAACATTTTATATAGATATGGAATTCACCTTTCACGAGAAGTAGATGAGTATCTTTCTTAAGGGTTGATTCGGTACTTGAACAGTTAGAGTGCTAAGTCTTTTGATTAGGAATAGAAAGATTAAATTCACAATAGTTATGAATAAAACATAAATTAGAGAATCAACGGTACTTAACGTATAAGAAATAATTAGAGGGGTATAACAGATATTATGACCCGGCTCTAATTATAAGATACTCAAGAATGGTTAACTCACATGAAATGATTATATCAATATATACTGACATAGCTCATATTATCTAAAATATCTATAATGATGAGAGTATAACTCTAGGTTTTTATTGGAATATTCTAAAGTTAATAATGCGTAATATTTGATTAAAGAGTTTAATCAATATCTCGAGACTATTAGAGCTCGGAACTGTGGGTCCATTTAGTCCCCGAGTTAGCTAATTACATTAGAGGAATCTATGTAATAATTGGATTGTCCAATTATTAATTCACTTACATAAATTAAATAATTGTAAATTATTTGATACAGGTAGTAATTATTAACTTGACTAATCACCATGAAACTATATTAAAATGTTTAATATGTAGTTTTTAAATTAATGATTATTAGATAATCATTTGAAAATTTAAACTGTCTAAACATTTTATTTAATTAAAATATTATTTTAATTGATATTAGGATTTCAATTATATCATTGAATTTATCTTCAAAGATATGATAGGATATTTAATATCCTATCAAAATAATATTATATTTATAAATAGACCTTGACCTAATATTAGGAGGTTAATTTTGTAATGTTAATTACAAATAAGTTTAATCTAAAACCTCACTATAAAAGAAAATTTTTATTTTGTTCGCTAACCCTAAACATTTTTTCTCTGAGTTAGAAAAAGGCAAAAACAAGAGGTGTGACAAAGGTAAAAAATTCTTGAGAAATAATTTCTATAATGAGTTAGAGAACTCACACTTATGGATTCTTGGTGACGAGTCATAATACAGAAGATCAAGTGGTGTCATTTTATGGCAACACTGTAACATTCTCGACTTTGGTGCAGTTTTGGTACTACAATATTTCAGTTGTGTTGTTTTGGTTGTGCAGTGTTTCTCAGTTGTACAAGTTTTGATTTTGTAGTTTACGAATAGGGCTATTTTGGTGGTGCATTGGTTGTTTCAATAGTATGCATATTTCTGTTTGGGCAATGGCTGTTTTGGTGATACCAGTGCAGTGCAATTTTGATTGTTACAGTAATCACCAAAAACAAATTTAAAAAATCAGTGAACAGTAGCAGTTCGGCATTGTAGTGGGGAAAGCAGAAAATTTCTCGAGTCCATTCCTGAGCTTCTTTCTCGTTTCTGCTGCACTTTTTAATTTCCCTATATTAGTCCCTTGTGGGTTTCTCAAGATGAACCATGTGAGAGGTTTTGTCCTCCGTTACCAGTGATGTATCCAGAAATTTCAGTCAGTGGGGGTTAAATTTTTTTTCTTACCAAAATATTATATAATGAATTCATACATTTTTTTGAAATTACAAGATGATCCATATACTTTTGAAAATTATGAAATAGCCCATAGTTTCTAAACTTATAAATTAACCCAAAATTTTCAGAATTTTATTTTTTTTATCCATAATTTCTAAAAATACCAATTTACCCTAAAAATTTAAGTAAAAATTTATTTTTAAAATTATTTATTTTACAATTTATGTGTTATATTATATACTAAATATCCGTTAATTTATTGTAGATTTAATCACTTTTTTAATTAAATTATTAAAAGCCTAATGCTAAAACGTAACATTTATGCTTTGAACAACTATAAATAAAAAATAAATATACAAAAATATATACAAAAAAATTATATTTATATTAATATGTGAATATTTTATATATAATAACTATGCACGACGTGGTTTAGTAAAAGAATCACTACAAATATCAATAAATTAGAAGATCAATAACCAAACCTAAGTATAAACATTGTTATTTTTATTTTTATTTTTATTTAAATGTAATGGAATCCCTATTTTTTTGCAAATGGAAAAACTCATAAATGAGTGGATTTAAAATGAAAAATAGTCAATTATCTATACACATACAAATTAAATATAATTATTTTAGATATGTTTAAGAAATAAGATTGACGCAAAAGTGTATTGGAATTTTTTTAACTAATTTGGGCTTAGGCCTACATTTATATTAAAAAATATACCTCAAAAAATAAATAAATAATATATTTATGGGTGTTGTTTAACTATATATATATTCTAATATATATATATATATATATATAATTTATAAAAAAACAAAAATTGTGGGTCCAGTGGGGGACCTGTTAGGGTTACGAGCGAAGGGCGCAGCGGAAGCGCGGTCCGGGCGATTTAAAACTTTTTCAAATTACCGAATGAATTATTCAATATCTAATACGAATAATTTATTCATATTTCACCTAAACCTATTTATTCGATATCAAATATCGACATAAATATAAAGGAAACGTCTCGAAACTGTTGGGTATCTAAGATCATAGCCAAGAACATATAAGCATGAAACATGTGATACTCAAAGTTAAGTTGCGGAAAATATACTCACTTTGATCGGTTCGTTGGATGTGTTGATAACAAAACATTTGCTTCCTTTGAAGTGCTCCAAGCTCCTCTTTGAATGGTTGTATGTTGAGCTCCAAGCTTGGTGAATGAGATTTCAAACTCAAAGGATGTTTCCCTATCACCTATGTATGATTCTTTAAGTGCTAGCTTTGGAAAGATTTTGCAACAAAATCTTCCATTGGTCTATGGTAGTTCACGGCAAAGAAAAGAGGAGAGGAGAGAGTTTTGGTTTTGATATTTTGATTTCTAAAATCAATTACCAATATTCAAAAGTCAAACTCAAATTTTGATATATGCTTTACCAAAAGGCTAAGCAAAGTTTTGGAGGGAAAATAACATTTAATGCCTCCAACTACTCCCATCAATCAACTTTGACACTTAATAGACAAGTGATGTAAGTTGTGATGTGACTTGTGAGCCCCACTTTAATTCAAAATCCGAGTGGGCCCGCAAACACATTCCGGGCTCGGGTTCGTTAATTATGAATTAACGAATTTCCGTTGCGACTTAATTAAATCAAATTTAATTAAATAATAATGCCTCGCAAAATTATTATTAAAGTCGCTGGCGAATTAATTCAAATATAATTCGTTCGCCCGAATTAAAATCCAATTTTGATTTCGTCATGAAATCTAATTTCATTTAATATATCGAATATATTATTTTAATCGATTAATTCTAAATTAATCGTTCTCTCTCTTTTAATTGAATTTTATCCTAGATAAATTCTCGCCGTAATTAACCTAGATTAATTTTCTTTTCGAGTCATATGTCATCGGTGAATCTTCGGGAAACGACCCATGATATCCCTGGATATATTGGCATTAAATCTGATCGTCGGACTATCCGAACACGTTCGTACCCGGTACCATGTTCTTACCGATTTACGAGACATGGTTGGCTTCTAGTAAAGCGTCGTGCCTACCCAATTCTCCAGAAATATTCTTTAAGGAATATATAATCTATAACAGGCGTAGTATACGTAGTATTGTGTATTGCGATCCAGTATCAGATGTCACATGCAAGGCCTGGGGCTGGAATAGTGTCTGCCTCGTACGAAGCATATATCGGATCACAAGCAACTAGTCTCTATAATCGGAAAATCATGACCTTGTCATATTATCCTGATAGTTGCAACATAATAGAGAACCAGTTCTATATCCCTGCGTGATATCATCTCCATATGACTGAAGTGATACTTCTGTCTTGACAACACATCCAATACACTACGATTCTCAATAAATCTAGAAGAGGCCTACACAGAACCTGTTAAAGTCCCGGACGACCAAAACCAAAGGGTATTGATTGTCGCAAGTACTAGAGATGCAAGTCTCAAGTTAAGACCAAATACATCTACCCTGATGCGGATTCACATAGACACATAGTCATACTACCAATGAGATTCTGCAGGATCTATCCAGAGCGAAGTTGTTTCCATACCATCGGCAAACACAACCTCATATCACACTTGCATAAGTATCCAATACTTAAATAAATGAGAACTATGCTGTTACGCTTCCATAACACGCACAAGTGTAATACTAGTCTATTCCGCATTATCGATGTTCACGATAATACTACGAATATGGATATTTAATTATTAAACCTTTTTGGATTGATATTGTCTCATATCTTATAATCCGGAACTAATCATAAGGACTTTTATCATTTATATATTCGAGTAATCAAATTAAAAAAAATGATAAAATAGCAATTTCCATTGTCACACAGTTAATTTGTACAAAAACCACAATGGCTTTTACAAATAGTGACGCTATGGGTCATAATTGTCCAACAATCTCCCACTTAGCCTATAGGCAGTCACTCAAGCATCTAACACCTGAACTATGTACATGTCGCTCAAACTTTTGCTGAGGAATAGCTTTCATCAGCGGATCTGCAATATTGTCCTCTGATGCGACCTTCTCGATCTTCACATCGCCACGATGTATGATCTCACGAATCAGATGGAAAGGTCAAAGAATATGCTTGGATCGTTGATGAGACCGCAGTTCCTTAGCCTGCTCTATAGCCCCGTTATTGTCACAATATAATGGAACTACTCATAAAACAATTAGGAATTTACGGATCCAAACTGCCTCATTTGTTGCTTCAGCTGCAGCAATATATTCTGCTTCTGTTGTTGAATCGGCAACAGTCTATTGCTTAGAAGATTTACAGCTTACTGCTCCATTGTTCAAACAAAATATGTACCCGGATTGTGACTTACAGTCGTCTTTATCAGTTTGGAAACTTGCATCGGTAAACCCAGTTACCTCAAGCTCTTCATCTCCATAGATTAAGAAAGCATCATTAGCTCATCTAAGATACTTAAGGATATTCTTAAACGCCATCCAGTGACCATCACTTGGATCGGTCTGATAGCGACTACACATGCTCAAAGCATATGAGACATCAGGTCGCGTACATATCATGGCATACATGATCGATCCAACTACCGAGGCGAATGGGATCCGACTCATGTTGTCTCTCCCATCTTGAGTTTTAGGACACATGTCCTTAGATAGAGTGACACCATGTGACACAGGCAACAATCCCATCTTAGACTGTTCCATGTTGAATCTCTTCAACACTTTTTCAATGTACGTGCTCTGGGAGAGTCCAATCAGCTTTCTAGATCTATCCATGTAGATCTTTATTCCTAGAATAAAGGTTGCTTCTCTCAGATCCTTCATGGAGAATTTTAATGAAAGCCAAGCTTTCACCGATTGTAGCATGGGAATGTCATTGCCAATAAGCAATACATCATCAACGTATAGGACAATGAATGTCAGTGCGCTCCCACTAACCTTCTTATATACACAATGATCATCCCCTTTTTGAATTAAATCATATTATTTTATGATCTTATCAAAACGTTGGTTCCAAGAACGCGATGCTTGCTTTAATCCATAAATGGATCGATTTAACTTGCAAAAATTGTTCGCATGTTTTGGTACGACAAAACCGTCAGGTTGTTGCATATAAACATCCTCCAAAAGGTTTCCATTAAGGAAAATGGTTTTGACATCCATCTGCCATATTTCGTAATCAAAATATGCAGCAATAGCAAGCATTATCCGAATGGATTTAATCATGGCAACATGTGAAAAAGTTTCGTCGTAATCTACACAATGTCATTGACGATACCCTTTCGCTACAAGCATAGCTTTGTACGTTTGTATGTTGCCATCCATGTTAGTCTTCTTCTTGAAGACCCATTTGCAAGCAATAGGTTTTATGCCTTCTGTTGCATCAACCAGTGTCCAAACTTGGTTGGTGTACATGGAATCCATTTTGGACTTCATGGCATCTTGCCATAAACCGGAGTCGATACCTTGTATCGCTTCCTCATACGTAGCCGGTTCGTCTTCCTCAATAAGATTAATATCCAAATGAGGTGAGATCAGAAACCCATACCTCTCAGGTTATTTTCTGACTCTCTCCGATCTACGTGGTTCTTGTTTATTCTAAGATTGTGGTACAGTCTCATCCCTGATGAACTGTTAATGTTTCGTTAAGGATTCTGTGCCAGGAACAGTATCACTCCGATTTTCATCGAGTTCTACTTTCCGCCCACTGACCACTGCATTTAGGAATTCTTTCGCAAGGAAAATCGCATGTAGAGCAACAAATACTTTGTTCTCTTGTGGGTTGTAAAAGTAATATCCTTTGGTTTCCCTAAGATAACCTACAAATAGGCATTTATCCGATTTGGGTTCAAGTTTGGTACCATCCAAACGTTCAATGTATTCCCAGCCACCCCAAATCTTCAGGAATGAGAAACCCGGTTTCTTTCCTGTCCATATCTCATACGGAGTCTATTGAATAGACTTTGACGGAACCTTATTCAAAATAATTATTGCACTGTTCAATGCATATCCCTAGAAGGAAATAAGTATCTCTGTGCGACTCATCATTGACATTACCATGTCTAACAAAGTTCGGTTTCTCCGTTCGGACACACCGTTTAATTACGGTGTTCCGGGAGGCGTCCATTGTGAAAGAATACCATACTCTTTCAAGTAATCAAGAAACTCATTGCTTAAGTATTCAACACCACGGTCCGACCGTAATGTTTTAATACTTTTGCCAGTCTATTTGTCTACTTCGTGTCGAAACTCTTTGAATTTCTCAAAGGTTTCCGACTTGTGTCTCATAAGATACACATAACCATAACGTGATGCATCATCCGTAAAGGTTACGAAGTATTCATATCCACCTCTAGCCTGGCTAGACATGGGCCCACATACGTCACTATGAACAAGGGCTAACAGTTCGGTGGCACGTGTACCTTTACCGCTAAAAGGTGTTTTAGGCATTTTTCCTAATAAACAAGATTCACATACGTCATATGAATTCTGATCATATCCGTCCAAGTACCCACTCTTCGAAAGTGTGGATATGCGAGTCTTGTTAATATGTCCCAGACGACAATGCCACATATAAGTTTCATCTTTGTTACTTAATTTAAGCCTTTTGTTTGTTACAATATATGTTTGAGATTGATTTATATTCAAAATATAAAGACCGTTATTTACATCAGCAATGCAAATCTCCATATCATTTTTATACATAAAACACCCAGTGTTTCTAATAAAAAAGTATACCCACATTGGGTTAACATAGATAAGAAATAATATCCTAGTCAAACTAGGTATATAATAACAGTCTGTTAGGTTAAGTACATGCCCCGAAGGCATTTCCAAAACATAAGTGCCAACGGCCAAAATGACGACTCGTGTCCTATTTCCAACGCGTATTCAATCTCCCCTGAGGCCAGTCTCCTGCTAATCTGCAGATCCTGCACATCAGTACATATATGAGTACCACAACTAGAATCAAAAATCCAATTTTTAAAACTAGTAGTAGACATGTTTATTTCTATAACAAACATACCTGAAGCTGGTGCCTTGCCCGCTTTGATTTCCTTCATGTGCGCTTTGTACTCAAGGCAGTCACGCTTCCAGTGACCCCGTTTGCCACACTGCATGCATACATCTTTGGATTTTTCCTTAGCCTTCCCATAATACTTTGACGATTTGGCCTTGCCCTTCTTCTTCTTCTTCTTCTTTAGACCTCCAGTTGCCTTGGGCCAAGCCCTCGGAGACTGAGATGTTGAAGCGAAGTGCACCTCGCAATTTTTTCCCTTCAATATCTCTTTTTCTGCTTCACGTAATATTGCCATCATCTCTCCAAGAGTATGGTCTTGGTTCATCATATTGTAGTTCATGATGAACCCACTCCAGCTGTCAGGAAGAGACTGCAAGATCAAATCTATAGAAGTCTCAGCTTCAACGGTTATGCCTAGCTGACCCAGCTGTTCAATGTCAGCAATCATCTGTGAAATATAGTGATCAACAGATATACCCTCTGAAATGCGTGAGCGAAATAGCTTCTTCTGCAATTCATACATTTGCGATCTAAGGTTAGATCGATGAAGGTCCTTCAATTTTGCCATCATAGTATAGGGATCCAATCCCTTATTTTGGCGAAGAAATTGAGGGGTCATCGTAGCGAGCATGACGGACTGAGTAGTTGAGTTGTCATCGCTATGAGTCTTCCAAAGCTCAAGCTCAAGCGGCTGCTCATTTCCGGGCTTAGGCCCGAGAGGTCTCTCTATCGTATAGAGCATCCTCTCAGCCCCCAGGACAATCTTGAGGTTCATATCCCAATCATGAAAGTTCGCGCCATTAAAGACATTTTTGCCAATGATAATATCTCTAACTCCGATCTTTCCAGTCATCTTAATCGCAATAGTCAAACTATTCAATTAACGATATTAGAGTACAGTCCAACTGTTACAAGAAAAATAATAAAATATTAGTCCAACTAATAAATATATAATTGACGAAATAATTTTAAATCGCGTATTGACAAGTATTTGAACGAAATAGCAAATTCAATACTAGCCTTCCACTATTTTTCGGTGAGCCTCTAACCCTCTGTTGAGTACTTGGGAAACCTAGTTTCCTAGTGGGCTAGGATCCCGTTAAATAACACACAACCTTGACTTTGGCTAACAAGCTGTATGATATTTAACTAGGTAGATCTCTAAGATCAATTGGATATCATCCAATTCCTAGATTCGGCAGGTGGACCTCCAAGTCTGAAACATATATAAAATATATATGCCAATATATCAAATATATTTTCCTAACCTTTTTCCTCTGAATCAACTAAGCCTTGGCTTTGGCTCAACAAGCTTAATGATTCCAGTTAAGCGGGACCATTGACCTTGGAAAGCTTCGTAATCGATGTCGATGAACAAGAAGTGATCTTGACTTTGGCCAACTGTAGACAACAGAAACTGGACGACGTATGTGTTCTAGGCTCGCGGCCTACCTAGTTGGGAAGTATGAAATAACATGGAGTCGCCACCCGGTGTGAACGGGGACAAAGATTTAAGGCCGCACTCACCCCTCGCAAGGAAGACCTCAAACGTTGGGTTCGGAATGGTCCCTTACTTATGTCACTTGTGATGATATGATTTGTGCAATTTAATCAACCGAGGCTACTCAAAATCATGCTCAAGGGTACTTAGATCTAACATGCTTTCATCCAAATTAACTCCACGCAATATAACACAACGAGCATATTGAACCATTAAACCAAAGTAAACAAATAACTAATTAAACATAAACATAAACTAAACGAAACATCATGCCTAAATAACACAATCATGCTTTGAAAATTAAATGACAAGACTAAATTAAATCATGCTTAAAATAATAAATAAACGGCCTAGAAATATGACATGCTCAAATACAAATTTGGATGAGACGAGATACGTGTATCTTAAGTGGTACGTGGCGTTGTATCCCGAGTGCAGACCATACTACCGTCCATTCGGAATCGGCTACGGAATTTACGTCCGGGTTTCCATCCGATATACACAAAAGGGAACACATATCCCGCTCATCCAACAATCACATCATGCTTCAAACGACTCTCATGCAATAATATTTTAAAATAAATAAAATAAAACGAAAGATAATAAGTAAAAGGTGTCCTCAGGTCTAACCTCTTTTGTCGTCTCAAGAAAGGGCGTTACAAGCCCGTTGGAAGGGTTGATACTCCGCAACTTTTCTGGTTCACTAATCCAATGATTTTCCTCACTGTTTCGCTGTTTTGGGGCTGCTGTTTTCACTCCGTTTCGCTGCTATTTTTGTTTTATTTTCGGGTCACTGTTTTTAGCAATTAGGGGACTGTTTTGAGGGTTATTTAGACTGGTTTGGGGCAGTTTTTGAAGGGTTTCGAGGGTAGTTTTTGGAGCTGTTTGAGGGACTATTTTGGGCATTTTTTAGATGCTTTGGGCGTGTATTTGAGGGTTGCTGTGAGGGGAGTTTTGTCACGTGAATCCAAGGCCACTGTGAAGGCTCTTGTACGTGAATTTAAACTATTTTTGTGGGTGCTTTGTTTGAGTGTGCAAATGGCGTGAAGGAAGTTGGGTTACGTGAAGGGTAAGGGCTGTAGAAGGCTGAAGCGTGAATTGAGGCTTTGTGGTCAAAGGGTGCGTGAAAGCAGGCTAAGCGTGAGGCAAAGGTGCGCTGTTTATGTTTGATTTGTGAGTGCTGAAGAGTGATGTGGCTACAGGCAGGTCATGTGGCACGATCGTGGGCGTGAAGGCTGGGTGCTAGGTTAGAGTTGGGCTGAATTGGAAAATTGCGTGGAATGCTGTGAGGCGTTGTGTGAAGGGTGTTGGCGTTGTGTGAAGGCAGAATGTTGGCAGGTGGTGCGTGAAAGAATGAGAGGCTAAGGATTATGGCGTGGATTGAAGGCAGTGAGTAAGGGGGCAGAGGACGGTGTTGAAGGGCTGTTCCCAGAAGGGTGTTCAGGTTTTTTAGGTTTGTTTGTGATTTTGTAAGAATGAGCCAGCCATCCAGGGTTGGAAAGATGGGTGAATGGTTCTTTTTATAGGTCAAGGGAGGGGGTTTTACCTTGTTTGGGTAGGAGAAGGATTTGTGTGTTAATTGGGGATATCTTTTAATTAAAATGAGATAGGGAAAATCTTTTAATTAAGGGAAGTGATTTGATTTATTCTTTTAGTTAAGGATATGATTTATTTAATTTAGGAAAGTGATTTAATTTAATTTAGGAATGTGTTTTATTTAAATTAGGAATTTAATTTAATTTAATTTCAAGTTCAATTTAATTGGTGAATGTGATTTAATTTAATTTAAGTTTAATTTTAATTGGTTTTAATTATTTAATTTGTGAGATGTGTTTTAAATATTTTAATTATTTAATTTGTGATATGTGTTTTAATGGGTTGGTGTGTTTTAAAACAGAGGTCCAACAAGCGAACCCGAAGCGAAACAAGCGAGTTAAATCTGACAAAAAATTCCATTTTCCAACTTTACCCTTCCAACGTCCATTTCCCGCGGCTTTCACAACTAAAGAGGTAGTGTCCATAAGAGACTCATCATCGGGCTGATATGCAAAAATGCAATGCCTACAGTCGCCCCCACTTTGATGGGACTTGTGCAGTGTGTGACAATGACAATTCCTATCAAAGTACGTGCAATGCATTTTTACTTACCTGGCTCGCTAGCTGTCACCTGGTCTGCCTGCTGTGCTGAACTGATTTGATCTGGTGCTGAGGTGCTTCGACCCCCGAGGTTCATCCCTGTAAGATGCTGCGATCTCTAGGAATTACTACCGAACTGAACTGATATGATGGTGAGGCGCTTCGACCCCTGGGCTTTGTTCCCGAACCATCTGTGGGCTTTGTTCCCGAACTGTGTAGAGAGTGGGCTTTGTTCCCTGGCCTTTGTTCCCGTTGTGTTGAATGTGATGGTGAGGTGCCTCGACCTCTGGGCTTTGTTCCCGAACCATCTGTGGGCTTTATTCCCGAGCTGAATGTGATGGCGAGGTGCCTCGACCTCTGGGCTTTGTTTCCGAACCACCTGTGGGCTTTGTTCCCGAACCGATTTGATGATGTGCCATTCCTGGCATGCTAAACCCCGTACCTAGGGTGTCGCGGTTGCGTCTCCATACCTAGAGTGCGCAGTGATGATGTTGGTTGTCTGAGTGCTAACCCCGTACCTAGGGTGTCGCGGTGACGTCTCCGTACCTAGAGAGCCACAAATGTCTGAGTGCTAACCCCGTACCTAGGGTGTCGCAGTGACGTCTCCGTACCTAGAGAGCCATAAAATGTCTGAATAGTCCACATGCCGTACCTGGCGTGCTAACCCCGTACCTAGGGCATCGCTGTGGTCTGAATGCTAACCCCGTACCTAGGGTGTCGCAGTGACGTCTCCGTACCTAGAGAGCCACAAATGTCTGAATAGTCCACATGCCATACCTGGCGTGCTAACCCCGTACCTAGGGCGTCGCTGTGGTCTGAATGCTAACCACGTACCTAGGGTGTCGCAGTGACGTCTCCGTACCTAGAGAGCCATAAAATGTCTGAATAGTCCACATGCCGTACCTGGCGTGCTAACCCCGTACCTAGGGCGTCGCTGTGGTCTGAATGCTAACCCCGTACCTAGGGTGTCGCAGTGACGTCTCCGTACCTAGAGAGCCACAAATGTCTGAATAGTCCACATGCCGTACCTGGCGTGCTAACCCCGTACCTAGGACGTCGCTGTGGTCTGAATGCTAACCCCGTACCTAGGGTGTCGCAGTGACGCCCCGTACCTAGAGTGCCACAAATGTCTGAATGCTAACCCCGTACCTAGGGTGTCGCAGTGACGTCTCCGTACCTAGAGAGCCACAAATGTCTGAATGCTAACCCCGTACCTAGGGTGTCGCGGTGACGTCTCCGTACCTAGAGAGCCACAAATGTCTGATTGCTAACCCCGTACCTAGGGTGTCGCGGTGACGTCTCCGTACCTAGAGAGCCACAAATGTCTGAATGCTAACCCCGTACCTAGGGTGTCGCGGTGACGTCTCCGTACCTAGAGAGCCACAAATGTCTGAATGCTAACCCCGTACCTAGGGTGTCGCGGTGACGTCTCGTACCTAGAGAGCCACAAATGTCTGAATGCTAACCCCGTACCTAGGGTGTCGCGGTGACGTCTCCGTACCAAGAGAGCCACAAATATCTGAATGCTAACCCCGTACCTAGGGTGTCGCGGTGACGTCTCCGTACCTAGAGAGCCACAAATGTCTGAATGCTAACCCCGTACCTAGGGTGTCGCAGCTGTGATATCTCCATGTCTGGAGCGCCGTACCTGGCTGAACTGATATCTCCATACCCGGAGTGCCGTACCTGGCTGAACTGATATCTCCATACCCGGAGTGCCATTCCCGGCGTGCTATTCTCGGCGTACTCATTCTCGAGCTCTCCATTCCCAGACTATATCTCCATTCTCGGAGTGCCATTCCCGGCGTGCCATTCTCGACGTGCTCATTCTCGAGCTCTCCATTCCCGGACTATATCTCCATTTTCGGAATGCCATTTCCGGCATGCCATTCTCGGCGTGCTCATTCTCGAGCTGTCCATTCCCGGACTATATCTCCATTCTCGGAATGCCATTTCCGGCATGCCATTCTCGGCATGCTCATTCTCGAGCTGTCCATTCCCGGACTATATCTCCATTCTCGGAGTGCCATTCTCGACAGAACTGATCTGTTGTGATGTGGGCCTCGCCCCCAGAATGCCATACCCGGCAGAAACTGATGCTGAATTGATGTGGGCCTCGCCCCCATAATGCCATACCCGGCAGAAACTGATGCTGAACCAATGTGGGCCTCGCCTCTAGAGTGCCATACCCGCAAGTCTGTCACTGATGCTAATGTGGGCCTCGCCTCCCAAGCTGACATGGGCCTCGGCCCTGGGATTCATTCCAAATTTTGACGACATGGGCCTCGGCCCTGGGATTCATTCCAAAACTATGCTGATGTGGGCCTCGACCCTAGGATTCATTCATGAAACTGATGCTGACAATGCGGGCTTCAACCCTGGGACTCATCCCTAACACTGAAACTGATATGGGCCTCAACTCTGGGACTCATTCTCAAATCTGATATTGATGATGTGGGCTTCACCTCCAAACTGATACTGATAGGGGCCTCAGCCCTGGGACTCATCCCCAAAACTACTACTCGTATGTTGCTGATTCTGGTTGGCTTGTCTTTGCCGCTTTCTCTTTTTCTTCTTTGAAACCTGTGAGTACAAAACAAAACAAACACAAAAAAAGAATGCAAAATATGTTACGTGTATGCATGCATGCATGAATGAATTTTCCTATCCCGCTGGGTTAGGTTTTCCGCCAGTTCTCCAGGTGATTGCTCGGCCTTCTCTCTAGTCTCATGACTCAATATCTTGTTATGTCCCTGATTCACGATGTGGTAGACTGGTTCCCCCCAGTCTTGGTTTAGCTTTCTGCTTTCCGCTGCTTACACTTGGTCAAGATGAACCACATGGTGGGGCCTTCCATATCATCATACTATATCACATGCTACGAAATAGTCCCAATAGTTACACATATTATTGCCCTCAAAGAATGCTCAGTATTGAAACCAGAGAACCTTCAAAACATTCAACGCAACTCAAATCCAAGTCTTTGAATAAATGATCTAAGCCAGACTCAAAGTGTGTGTGTGAAAGGTTCCTTTGCGGATTCATCCCTAGGTAAGCTAACTCAATGATTTCGTTTCAAAAATCGGGATCGATGGGTCAAACCAACCTAGATGTCTCAATTATGCCTGTAGTTGCTTTTCTGTGCTCAATATGGTATGATTTTCTTTTTTTTCTTTTTTTTTTTGTCTCTTTTTTTTTTCATTTTGAACTTCTTCTTTTTTCTTTTTCTTTTTTTTTTTTTCTCATCTCTTTTTTTCTTTCTCTTTTTTTTTCAATACACCTACCCTTTAAGGTAGCATTTCTCCTCATGGTGGTCCTAATACTCGCCCATGGGTAGCTTCACGCTTATTGGTTATAGGCGGTTTATTTCTTTTCTTTAGAGACTTTTTTTTTCAACCATACCACACATCATAACACAAGCAAGTCAGGATAGACATCTAAGCAAACGGTCATTCACCGACCTACAATCTTTTTCAACTAGTCATCTTGCCAACTACTCAGGTTTTCACCGCTAAGAACCTATAATAGAGTGTTTACGAGTCTAACATAGATCAATCACTCAAAGTATCAGATAAGAGCACATCAAAGGTTTATCGTTTCTAAGGTTTCACCCTAAAGCAATTCAATTTCATCATCGGACTTATGTCTAACTATCAAGGACTAAAAACAAACAACGAAATTTTTTATCTCTTCTTTTTTCTTCTTATTTTTTTTTTCTCATCTCTTTTTTCTTTCTCTTCTTTTTTCTTTTTCTTTTTTTTTATTTTTTTTTTGAAGGTCCCCCCAATGGTCTTTCTATCCCTGTCATAAATTTCTCTGTTTCTCGGTTTCCTTTTCCCCAATATCCATGTTTGTTAAACTCTTCTTTGACAAGTCTTCTTTTTTTCTAACCAACGGATATCTATGATGGCTTTTAAGACATGAGGGTTAACATGATGCATGTATGCATGAGATGCATGGGATGTATGAGACATAATATGCATGTGATTATCACAAGCATAAAGGGTGGCCCCAATAGGTCATACAACTATGGTTCACATGTGGGTTTACAGGAGTGTGGATAAAGGCTCTCGTTTGATGAAGGATTACCCACAACTAGGACTCCCCACTCAAGGGTTCAAACGACCAAGTGAGCGCACCTTTTTTATACCTTACGGTACGTGCCAACGAGTTACGGTGTGTGACTAACTGTCGAATGAATTTCCCGTTGTAGATTCCCCAGAGGGAGGGTGGAGCGAGGCTCACTTAAGTACCCAAGCCCCTTAGGCTCTTATCGCTTGGTGTCAGGAATAAACAACGAGTTCTTCAAACTAGTATGTCACAACGAGCTACAAGTAATGGTTATCTAGGTGCCTTCACAGCTTTTCCCCAAAGGGTAGTGAATGAAGGAAGACATCCAACCATCACCTAGCTTCGACAAAGCCTTTGATTAACCCCCTCAACCCACTATAGGAACGGTCAACTAATGCACAAATTATACACATCACAAGACATGATTTCGAGGCCAATTCTCTAGATCCCCAGTGGAGTCGCCAGACTGTAGACAACAGAAACTGGACGACGCTGTTCTAGGCTCGCGGCCTAGTTGGGAAGTATGAAATAACATGGAGTCGCCACCCGGTGTGAACCGGGACAAAGATTTAAGGCCGCACTCACCCCTCGCAAGGGAAGACCTCAAACCGTTGGGTTCGGAATGGTCCCTTACTTATGTCACTTGTGATGATATGATTTGTGCAATTTAATCAACCGAGGCTACTCAATAATCATGCTCAAGGGTACTTAGATCTAACATGCTTTCATCCAAATAACTCCACGCAATATAACACAACGAGCATATTGAACCATTAAACCAAAGTAAACAAATAACTAATTAAACATAAACATAAACTAAACGAAACATCATGCCTAAATAACACAATCATGCTTTGAAAATTAAATGACAAGACTAAATTAAATCATGCTTAAAATAATAAATAAACGGCCTAGAAATATGACATGCTCAAATACAAATTTGGATGAGACGAGATACGTGTATCTTAAGTGGTACGTGGCGTTGTATCCCGAGTGCAGACCATACTACCGTCCATTCGGAATCGGCTACGGAATTTACGTCCGGGTTTCCATCCGATATACCACAAAAGGGAACACATATCTCGCTCATCCAACAATCACATCATGCTTCAAACGACTCTCATGCAATAATATTTTAAAATAAATAAAATAAAACGAAAGATAATAAGTAAAAAGGTGCCCTCAGGTCTAACCTTTTTTGTCGTCTCAAGAAAGGGCGTTACACGCCCGTTGGAAGGGTTGATACTCCGTAACTTTTCTGGTTCACTAATCCAATGATTTTCCTCACTGTTTCGCTGTTTTGGGGCTGCTGTTTTCACTCCGTTTCGCTGCTATTTTTGTTGTATTTTCGGGTCACTGTTTTTAGCAATTAGGGGACTGTTTTGAGGGTTATTTAGACTGGTTTGGGGGCAGTTTTTGAAGGGTTTCGGGGGTAGTTTTTGGAGCTATTTGAGGGACTATTTTGGGCAGTTTTTTAGATGCTTTGGGCGTGTATTTGAGGGTTGCTGTGAGGGGAGTTTTGTCACGTGAATCCAAGGCCACTGTGAAGGCTCTTGTACGTGAATTTAAACTATTTTTGTGGGTGCTTTGTTTGAGTGTGCAAATGGCGTGAAGGAAGTTGGGTTACGTGAAGGGTAAGGGCTGTAGAAGGCTGAAGCGTGAATTGAGGATTTGTGGTCAAAGGGTGCGTGAAAGCAGGCTAAGCGTGAGGCAAAGGTGCGCTGTTTATGTTTGATTTGTGAGTGCTGAAGAGTGATGTGGCTACAGGCAGGTCATGTGGCAAGATTGTGGGCGTGAAGGCTGGGTGCTAGGTTAGAGTTGGGCTGAATTGGAAAATTGCGTGGAATGCTGTGAGGCGTTGTGTGAATGGTGTTGGCGTTGTGTGAAGGCAGAATGTTGGCAGGTGGTGCGTGAAAGAATGAGAGGCTAAGGGATTATGGCGTGGATTGAAGGCAGTGAGTAAGGGGCAGAGGACGTGTGTTGAAGGGCTGTTCCCAGAAGGGTGTTCAGGGTTTTTAGGTTTGTTTGTGATTTTGTAAGAATGAGCCAGCCATCCAGGGTTTGGAAAGATGGGTGAATGGTTCTTTTTATAGGTCAAGGGAGGGGGTTTTACCTTGTTTGGGTAGGAGAAGGATTTGTGTGTTAATTGGGGATATCTTTTAATTAAAATGAGATAGGGAAAATCTTTTAATTAAGGGAAGTGATTTGATTTATTCTTTTTAGTTAAGGATATGATTTATTTAATTTAGGAAAGTGATTTAATTTAATTTAGGAATGTGTTTTATTTAAATTAGGAATTTAATTTAATTTAATTTCAAGTTCAATTTAATTGGTGAATGTGATTTAATTTAATTTAAGTTTAATTTTAATTGGTTTTAATTATTTAATTTGTGAGATGTGTTTTAAATATTTTAATTATTTAATTTGTGATATGTGTTTTAATGGGTTTGGTGTGTTTTAAAACAGAGGTCCAACAAGCGAACCCGAAGCGAAACAAGCGAGTTAAATCTGACAAAAATTCCATTTTCCAACTTTACCCTTCCAACGTCCATTTCCCGCGGCTTTCACAACTAAAGAGGTAGTGTCTCCATAAGAGACTCATCATCGGGCTGATATGCAAAAATGCAATGCCTACACCAACAAATCACAACTTAGGCAAGACATACGATATGGAGCAAAGCCTTCATGATTCAAACACATCCGCGATGGACAAATGTCTTTACTTTGGCCAACAAACCAATGCCAATCTTGGATCTTGAGAATGAATCATTCAATGGAAGGAAAACGCTTAATATTTGATTGAGGGTTTTTCGCGTAATTAGCAACCAATTAATTATCTTTGATTATGTCTCATCATACACCCTTAAGCATGCATTCTAAAAGCATAATAAGGCGTGATAAATAAATTAATAATGATATGCGGATGGATATCTCACAAATTGTTCCTAGAACAAATCACTCTTTTTCCTCTCCCCGGCTAGCACTATTCTGACTTCTACCCAATTACATAATACGTTAAAGAAACCTCATTACATTGAGGGGAATTGGTGAGAAGAGAATTACAAAGAATCGAGAGATAAAGGCTGGACACACATGTCCAATTTAATAAATTCTAAATTTATTACAATAATTTCCAAAATTGCCCTCACCCATCTAATATCTATCTGATATACATTATTCATACAATATATCCATGTATTCACACAAAGCATGTTATTTAATCAATCGAATCCAATTAATTAATCTTTGAATAAAGTGATCATCCAATGTTCAAACAAATATTTGATTTGCGCGAGTCCAACTCGTTTAAGAATAAGTACTCAAAGTACGAATTCTTGAATTATATCGAACTACAATTTTAAATCTGATTTAATTTGTATTCAATACTAATTCTATATTTAATTCCAAATTAAATAATTACACTTTTAATGTGTCTTTTACGACTCAGATTCTAAATCTAATCTTAATGGGTCTCAAAGCCCAATTAACATCCAATGTCAATTTAATTAAAGTCCAATGGGCTTTTAATTAATTTCTTAAGGCATGGACTTTGGCAACCAAAGCCCAATAAGGAATCACCATTTGCCACAAAATTAATTTTGGCCCATTAGGACCAATTAAATTTTAAAAGGCCCATTTATTATATTTGGACTTAATGGAATGGTTTTAGGCCCAATTTGGATCCAATCCAATTATCCTAAACCAACTTGGCCCAACCAAGCCCATTAGGCCCAAATACAACAATTTTAGCCCAATTCCAAATTAAGCCGAAATTAATTAAATTCTAATATTCCAAATTTCACAATTTAATTAATTAAAGTGTATAGCCATAATTAATTATTTAAATTAACATTTCCAAAATACCAATTTACATAATTAATCATGCTTTATTATTTTCAATACATGTCCAACATTATTGAAACAAAATCAAGTCATTACATGCTATTATAGTCACGACAATATGGGATTTTTATATCTGATTTTGATTTCAATCCAATTAAATCACAAATCAATATATATCATGTATTTAAACACATCCAATGGTCTAAAAAAACAAAAATTGCCATGATCTACAAAGGGTTATACATTCGGCCAAGCCCTCAAATTTGGGGAAAATTAATCCAATTAATTTTTCGTAAAATTGATCATGCATAACTCTAAGTTAACATTATCTAAGCATACTCAAACAAACAATTTGATTAAATAATGCTCAAATAAAAAATACCCAAATTTTAGATTAAGAACCCTAAGTTCATTTCATGCTTAAATAGGCTCTGATACCATTGTTGGGTCTCTAAGATCATTCCCAAGAACATATAAGCATGAAACATGTGAATACTCAAAGTTAAGTTGCGGAAAATATACTCACTTTGATCAGTTCGTTGGATGTGTTGATAACAAAACTTTTGCTTCCTTTGAAGTGCTCCAAGCTCCTCTTTGAATGGTTGTATGTTGAGCTCCAAGCTTGGTGAATGAGATTCCAAACTCAAAGGATGTTTCCCTATCACCTATGTATGATTCTTTAAGTGCTAGCTTTGGAAAGATTTTGCAACAAAATCTTCCCTTGGTCTATGGTAGTTCACGTCAAAGAAGAGAGGAAAGGAGAGAGTTTTGGTTTTGATATTTTGATTTCTAAAATCAATTACCAATATTCAAAAGTCAAACTCAAATTTTGGTATATGCTTTACCAAAAGGCTAAGCAAAGTTTTGGAGGGAAAATAGCATTTAATGCCTCCAACTACTCACATCAATCAACTTTGACACTTGATGGACAAGTGATGTAAGTTGTGATGTGACTTGTGGGCCCCACTTTAATTCAAAATCCGAGTGGGCACGCAAACACATTCCGGGCTCGGGTTCGTTAATTCTGAATTAACGAATTTTCCGTTGCGACTTAATTAAATCAAATTTAATTAAATACTAATGCCTCGCAAATTTTTATTAAAGTCGCTCGCGAATTAATTCAAAATTAATTTGTTCGCCCGAATTAAAATCCAATTTTAATTCCGTTATGAAATCTAATTTCATTTAATATATCGAATATATTATTTTAATCGATTAATTCTAAATTAATCATTCTCTCTATTTTAATTGAATTTTATCCCAGATAAATTCTCACCGTAATTAACCTAGATTAATTTTCTGTTCGAGTCATACATCATCGGTGAATCTTCGGGAAGCGAGACATGGTTGGTTTCTAGTAAAGCGCCGTGCCTACCCAATTCTCCAGAAATATTCTTTAAGGAATATATAATCTATAACAGGCGTAGTATACGTAGTATTGTGTATTGCGATCCAATATCAGATGTCACATGCAAGGCCTGAGGCTGGAATAGTGTCTGCCCCATACGAAACATATATCGGATCACAGGCAACTAGTCTCTATAATCGGATAATCATGACCTTGTCATATTATCCCGATAGTTGCAACATAATAGAGAACCAGTTCTGTATCCCTGCATGATCATTATCTCCATATGACTGAAGTGATACTTCCGTCTTGACATCACACCCAATACACTACGATTCTCAATAAATCCAGAAGAGGCGTACACAGAACCTGTTAAAGTCCTGGACGACCAAAACCAAAACGTATTGATTGTCGCAAGTACTAGCGATGCAAGTCTCAGGTTAAGACCAAATACACCTACTCTGATGCGGATTCCCATAGACACATAGTCATACTACCAATGGGATTCCGCAGGGTCTATCCAGAGCGAAGCTGTTTTCGTACCATCGGCAAACACAACCTCATATCACAATTGCATAAGTATCCAATACTTAAATATATGAGAACTATGCTGCTACGCTTCCATAAAACGCACAAGTGAAATACTAGTCTATTCCGCATTATCGATGTCCAGTCTCGATAATACTATGACTATGGATATTTAATGATTAAACCTTTGTGGATTGATATTGTCTCATATCTTATAATCCGGAACTAATCATAAGGACTTTTATCATTTACATATTCTAGTAATCAAATTACAAAATGATAAAATAGCAATTTCCATTGTCTCACGGTTAATTTTTACAAAAACCACAATGTCTTTTACAAATAGTGACCATATGGGTCATAATTTTCCAACAGAAACTTTTACAAAAAACACATTTTTGACCGAACCGACCACCCGACACTTATGGGGACTGCCCAGGTCAGCCCCAATAGTGTTAGGGCAGTTCATGGGCTGCCCTAATAGTGATAAATTCACTTTTAGGACAGCCATCACCCGGTTGGCTTAAAAGTCACCCGGTAACGCCGTTTTTGGCCGTTTTTGCTTATTTCAACTCCGAAATACTTTTCGGCAATTGTTCCAACTCCCAAAACACATCCAATACATTCATATGACATCAAATTCATAACAAAATTTCTAGTTTACTCAGATCTGATCCAGAACCGAAAATTAAGATTTTTCATGCTTTAAACCAAAATTTCAAGATTAAATCAATTAATCAAAACACCAACTCAAGTCACCACATATGAATTACCCAAGAAAAATTTTAGGCATTAAAAGAGTGGTCATAACACTCTAGAATGGAAACATCTCATCAAATTAACAAATTGGACCCAAATTACAATAATTCCATCCAAATATACTTCACACATGCACACAAGCTTCCTATTCATCCACCACAACCAAAAGCCCAAATTTTTATGAAAATAAGAAACCTTAGGATCTCATAAGATCATCAAGAAACATGAAACAATTTTCTAAGCTTAGGGGGTTGAAGAATTACCTTTAATCCTTGTTTTTTCCTAAGCATTTTCTTGATTTTCTCATTTTCTTTCATTGAATCATCAAGAAATGTTTGAGAGGTATTTGGAGTGGTGATAATCGGCCATGGCTGGATAAACTGAAGAAGAAAATATTTTTTTCTTTTAAAATGCCTTGACCGACACTCTAAGGGCATTTTTGTCCAATTGGAAATTTAATCAAATTCAATTATAATTAACTTTATGATAACTAATCAAATTAGCACACATAAAGTATAATTAAATCATGCCATATGTTCCAATAATAATTAAATAAATTTCATAAATTTATGGAAAAAGTTTAATTAATTAATTATTCAAATATTTAACAATTAAATATCCAAATAATCAATTAATATAATTATTATTTTATAGTTATTTTTATTTACAATAAATAAAAAATACATATATTTATGGCATGTGTCAAAATCTAATTTGACAATTAATTAATGTGTGTCTAATCGTATTATGTATCAAATACAAATACAGAGTAATTACGATTGACTAAAATTGCCCTTATGCATGTGTTATCGTTTAACCGATTAAACGACTCGAATTAACTCACTTAATCCGATGAAGTATTATGAATAATCTGTATTATTCATATCGCGGTCCCCAAGTGCTCAACGATTAAACTTCATATTGTGGGACTCTATAAGTTTAGGTTTATCCGTCACGAAATCAAATTTCGTGTCCATAATCCACCCACTCATGGATTATGACGACCACGGATAATCTCGCTAAACTATGCAAGCCGAGGTCATTGCATATATATAATCCCTCTGTCACAGACTATCCATTTTATACCTGGGATATAGATGAGAACGTCAAATCTGTTCGGTATAATATAGTCGACTTTCAATTTACGATCTCTAAATAACACTCGGAACTGATTTTCGAAGTTATACCAAAGCCATGGATTTACTAGATCGTAAATACGTGAGGATGCATATGCCCTATACACAGGACTGACAGATCCTCTCTTGATACGCACTAGATATTATGAGCATCAGTACACACCCAAAGAATAGGCAAAGGTCTGATCTAAATAGATCGGTGACGTGACTGCCATCAAAGTGTGGAGGATAACTCATATATCTCACTATGGTATCTCAAGTCGAATGACCACTATGCTCGCTCAACTCGAGAAGAATCATATTGACGTTGGTGCACCATATATTAGGAAATCTTTAGTGAGTCGTTCAATGTTTATCAAATAAACACCTACATGTCTATATGAGTCTCCCGAGACTCATGGTTCATTGGGATAAACCATCGGACCAAGTCACGATATACGACATGTACTGGTCTCATCGGATTTTACTAACTTACCCGTGTTAGTAAATCTTGACCATGAACTTTTTTTAAAGACATACATCTTATAGTGTGCTTCCCAATGTCAATTACAAATTACGTTGTAACTGCACACTATATTGTAAATCATAGGGTCTTTGTCTAATATACACGTATCACTAAACTAGATTTAGTTTCGATCTAATCGTAATTGAATATCCAATCATAATTAGATCGAATAAGTGTATAAAAGATAAGGGTGCTACCATTAAATTAGTAATATTATGGAAAATAAGATTGCTCGTATTTATGAATCAGAAACAAATACGATCCGGATTGGCACTCTGAGCACCAACCCTAACAATTTCTCCCACTTGCTCTAGTGTCAATCCATGGTATCATATACACATCTAAATGTATATCACATACTCATGGCCTTCAAGAGCTCACCTAGCACTCAAGAGGTAGGCAACAACAAGTAAGCCTGCTTTAACAAATTGAGTCCGTCCAACAAACTCAATCGTTTTCCTTAGCTAGCATCACTCATATTTTGTAGAATCCAAATTCCACATCAATTTGACTCAGACACTATATCAGTATTGTGCTATAGCTATTGAGTTGTCTATGTATTAGAGATCAAATCCAAATACTATGAGACAACCGTAAAAACTACACTAATATGAAAACTTCTAATCTATATGGTCACTTTGCAACTTCATAAGTCAATACTTCGTAAGTTGCAACTGATTCCACTGGTTTAGTAAAATCAACGGGTGACACTCCCACTGCATCTTTTCTGACTTTATATGACATAGACCATCTAATGTCATAATTAGGATAAAAACTAATGTGATCTTATGGTTTCAGACTAAATTCTTCATGAATTAGAAACTCGTTCTTAATGTCTCAAAGATCACAAAGAACATGTTTCAAGATCCATCATATGGTCTACAGTATATCAAAATAACTCGTAATAATTACGATTAAATTGAAATCTTTAATCACGCATAATATAGTATTCATTACGCTATCATCCTATGATGCATAAGATTGACTAGACATTATAATCAATCTTTCTTCGACAAATGAATTATCCTTTACGAAAGATGAATACTATATATATAAAAGACACGTTAACTGTCAAACAGTTATACTAATTGTCATATAGATAGTCTTATTGTGTCCTTTATTAGATCATATCAAATACGCGACTAATGAGAGTATTTCACAAGTCTCTTAGTTTTATATCATATATATAAAACTTTATATCAAATATAATAGAGATTACTCTCACTGCTTACACGGAGAAAAGAAGACTTAAGTCAACGTTTTACTATACAAATATCTCATTATTACTTTAATAATGATAATGTAGTTAGGATATATAACACTAGAAAGAAATTTGTACGCTCTCACTGATCCTAATATAAAATCTGTATTCTTTATGGTTTGATAAAATCAGACAATCTGACTATATCAAAATTAGAGAACACAAATTTTCAGAAAACATATCTGAGTCTACAATAGGCTCCATAAGCTAGTATATCAAACTTTGATCTTAGCATAATATAAACTCTAGGGCCATTCTAGAATGAATTCTTCAAACAAAGAAATCACGACAGATCTCTCATTCGAAGAAATCACTCAAGAACGCCACTTTGCATTCTTTAGCCAAAAATACATAGTTTAATATCAACATTAACCAACAGATTTTTAATTGTTCAATTAGTGCGACTTGAGACAAGTTTTCTCAGAATCTACAATAGACTACTGAGTATATCTTTTGTCACTGTCATACTATAAAGGTCAAACCTTTATCAAGCTCACTTTGCTTTTGTTGCGCAAATAATTTGCATAGTTTATAAACTATTCATAACGAAAGCTTAATCAAGTTCAAAACTTGATCGTAGTAAGCTAGAATAATTTTAGATCTATGGTTCAATGGTAATTTCCGAAATCGATATCAAATATCGCTCCCACTATAAGTTTTAGGATAATTTTATTCAATAAGAAAACAACAGAATCATTAAGTATCAAATACTTCGTAAATGATTCTTACATCCCATTGAACTTATACGGAAGATGCCTAAGGGTCTTTTCATCTAATTAATTATGTAGTTCCATTACAGCTAATCACTCTCATATTTGACTTCAATAAGTCAAGTCTTTTCTAAAATTGTCAACATCCGATGTTACACACCAAGTAATAAAACTATTTTATTGCTCGGGTCGTAGAAAAGATATTCTATCAAATATAATATAATATTCTATTAAATAGAATAAATGATAACCTTACTTGTACCTCCGAGGCGCAAGTACTTTCAATTATATAACAATTATACAAAAGAAAGTTACAAATATCAAACTTTCAAGATTCAAATTTTTCACTATACATATCATATATGTAACTGTAGAAACAAATGGAACCTAAATTAAGGAGATGAATTAATGTTACTGGAGCATAACCCCAAAAGTATTGAAACTAATTCGGTAACACTCAATATCAACGAATCAAATCATATGAGATTCAATTACTCCCACTGACCAATTCCATCAAGATGGAATCGTGGAAGTTTAATATTGAGTAAGAATCACATTCATTAAATAACTTTAGAACTAATTGCCTTTAATTCATATGTTTGATCATATCAAAACATCTTTGAAAAGTTCAAATATTCACTATCAATTATATAACATATAGTTTTCAATAATTCAAATAGAATATCTTTGAACCATTCAAAATATTTTATCCGTATTTCATCAAAAATATATTGAATGTTCTCGAACCATTCAAGACGTTCAATATATATTCTTTGAGAAACACGTAACTAAGTCATGACAATTCATCAACTAAGTTACGGAGTAAAGAAAACTATCCAAGGCAATTTTTAATTCATAAAACTACACACTTTCAAAGTATTAGTTTAATAAATCTGTGGTCCAATGACGATCATCGGTTAAATGAGATTTAATCACATCCTGAATACAATATTCATTAAATAGATAAGGATATGTGGTTTGAACTCGTATCAGACCATCATTTACCATACGAAATAAGCATCTAATACTTATATAATAAAATCTCATAAAGCATTGTTCTAAGTTATTTTGTTAACCGAATATTTTCTTAATGTTTATCTTTTTTATTAATGACACTACCAGTCATACTAAAATATGTAACAACTGTTTATATAGAACAAGTAACTATCCAATAGTCACAAGTTCTGATATCAAATATCAAAACAGTTATTAAACATTATTTTAAATAACTAGACGGGAGATCCGGTATCCAATACTTATAATTTTTGTATTATGAGAATCGATATTCTGTATACAAAACTATACACATCTCTTTTCTTAAGCTCTATAGTTCACCTTCAATTATTCACAACAATTGTAAATGATTGATTAGCGAACTGTGTCAAACACGTGACTTCTAAAAGTAACTAAAGCCAATAAACGTCATTAAGAGATAAACAAATACTATAGGGGTTTTCTTAATGCCAGTCAAGAATCTCGAGACATGAACTAATTCAAGTCAATTCTTACTGCATAAGAAACTATCCAAACTAGACAATTATATCCTAAAGCAGATATCTATTTAGATTACTAATCGTGACTTAGTAACTAAGTCACAAACCATCTTGATTTTCAAGAAAATCGGAACAACAATTCCCGATGGTTTCAACTAATCTAACAATATCTAAGTCTACTGTCTTTCTAGAACCTATTATAGAATTACGCAACCATAAGTAAAGTCAGAAAACCTATTCAAGTAATAAGCATGCAGTGGATTAGAAGTATAATTCTATAAACAATATAGAATTAAAAAGGAAAACAAAGCATAATTTTCCCTAAAATTACGCACTGCTATAGTTATGGATTTTTAACCCAGCAGTGTCTCCCACTACTTTACGTAATACCGTAATCCCCAACGGAGAACAAGAATTCAATAATTAAATCGAATTCCATAGTGACAGTAGGATCCCATTAATATATTTCGACTCACAGCTTTGGCACGGTCTCGCCTACGTATATTCATTAGGTAGACAACTCATTGTCAATCACTCACCAGTGACTCCTGATTTTGGTCCTGACCATTTCTCGTTATGAAAGTTTTGGTACGTTCACAAGGAGGTGTATCAAGGCTTCACTTGTCAATGACAAACTCAAGCTACCGATGTAGTCCTGACAACTTTGGCACGTTAAGGATTTCCACATTCACTTGAGTTTGTCTAGTATCAATATACAACCGGCATTGATAAAATCCCATAACCTACACCCTCACAGCTTTGGCATGATCTCGGATGCAGTTATAGAAATATACCCATAAACCGTACTGACAAGACAGACCAAGAAACATGTATCCAATAAGAAACATGTATCCAATACACGTCACTTTACAGCCTTATTTCTATGCGGGGATTTTCCTCAGGAAGCTATACTTTACATCAAATGTAGAATTTTAATCTAAATTATTTTTAAACAATTCAATTCTACCTATAGAAAACATAACTTAATTTAACGATTAAATTTTTGTACGTTCCCGTTAACGTGGAATCAAAAAGTCAAGAAACATATATAGATTATATGCAAGTGTGAACATTAAAATTGGATTAAATATCAAATATCAAGCATGAATAATGTAATGGATGAAGCATCAGACCTACTCTGATACCATTTTTGTTGGGGTTTCGGGCGAAGGGCGCAGCGGAAGCGCGATTCGGGTGAAATCGTAATTTAAAACTTTTTCAAATTACCGAATGAATTATTCAATATCTAATACGAATAATTTATTCATATTTCACCTAAACCTATTTATTCGATATCAAATATCCAAAAAAATATAAAGGAAACGTCGCGAAACTTTTACGAAAAATATTTTTCCGTAAAATGACGCACAACGCGTTCTTGACAGAACCGACCCCCTGAAACTTATGGGGACTGCCCAGGTCAGCCCCAATAGTGTTAGGGCAGTTCATGGGCTGCCCAAACAGTGACAAATTCATTGTTTGGACAGTCGTCACCCGGTTGGCTCAAAAGTCACCCGGTAACCCGCCATTTTTGGCCGTTTTTGCTTATTTCAACTCCGAAATACTTTTCGGCAATTGTTCCAACTCCCAAAACACATCCAATACATTCATATGACATCAAATTCATCACAAAATTTCTAGTTTACTCAGATCTGATCCAGAACCGAAAATTAAGATTTTTCATCCTTTAAATCCAAATTTTCAAGATTAAATCAATTAATCAAAACACCAACTCAAGTCACCACATATGAATTACCCAAGAACAATTCTAGGCATTAAAAGAGTGGTCATAACACTCTAGAATTGAAAAATCTCATCAAATGAACAAATTGGACCCAAATTATAATAATCCATCCAATATACTTCACACATGCACACAAGCTTCCTATTCATCCATCACAACCAAAAGCCCAAATTTTTATGAAAATAAGAAACCCTATGATCTCATAAGATCATCAAGAAACATGAAGCAAATTTCTAAGCTTAGGGGGTTGAAGAATTACCTTTAATCTTTGTTTTTTCCTAAGCCTTTTCTTGATTTTCTCCTTTTCTTTCCTTGAATCATCAAGAAATGTTTGAGAGGTATTTGGGAGTTGTGATAATGGGCCATGGCTGGATAAATGAAGAAGAAAATAAATTTTCTTTTAAAATGCCTTGACCGACACTTCAATGGCATTTTTATCCATTTGGCAATTTAATCAAATCAAATTATAATTAACTTTATAATAACCAATCAAATTAGCATACATAAAGTATAATTAAATCATGCCATATGTTCCAAAAATAATTAAATAAATTTCATAACATTATAGAAAAAGTTTAATTAATTAATTATTCAAATATTTAACAATTAAATATCCAAATAATCAATTAATATAATTATTATTATATATGTATTTTTATTTACAATAAATAACAAATACATATATTTATGGCATGTGTCAAAATCTCATTTGACGATTAATTAATGTGTATCTAATTGTATTATGTATCAAATATAAATACACAGTAATTACGATTGACTAAAATTGCCCTTATGCATGTGTTATCGTTTAACCGATTAAACGACTCGAATTAACTCACTTAATCAGATGAAGTATTATGAATAATCTGTATTATTCATATCGCGTTGCCCAAGTGCTCAACGAGTACACTTCATATTGTGGGACTCTCTAAGTTTAGGTTTATCCGTCACGAAATCCAATTTCGTGTCCATAATCTACCCACTCATGGATTATGACGACCACGGATAATCTCGCTAAACTATGCAAGCCGAGTTCATTGCATACATATAATCTCTCTATCATAGGCTATCCATATTATATATGGGATATATATGAAAATGTCAAATCAGTTCGGTATAATATAGTCGACTTTCAATTTACAATCTCTAAATAACACTCGGAACTGATTTCTGAAGTTATACCACAGCCATGGATTTACTAGATCGTAAACACGTGAGGATGCCTATGCCCTGTACACATGACTGACGAATCCTCTCTCTATATGCACTGGATATCATGAGCATCAATCCACACCCAACGAACAGGCGGAGGTCTGATCTAAATAGATCGATGAAGTGACTGCCATCAAAGTGTGGAGGATCACTCATATATCCTACTGTGGTATCTCAAGTTGAAGGACCACTATGCTCGCTCTACTCGAGAAGATTCCTATTGATGTTGGTGTGCCATCTATTACGAAATCTTCAGTGAGTCATTCAGTGTTTATCAAATAAAAACCTACATGTCTATACGAGTCTCCCGAGACTCATGGTTCATTGGGATAAACCATCGGACCAAGTCATTATATATGACATGTACTGGTCTCAGCGGATTTTACTAACCGACCCGTGTTAGTAAATCTTGACCAAGAACTTTATTTAAGGACATACATCTTATAGTGTGCTTCCCAATGTCAATTATAAACTACGTTGTAACTGCGCACTATATTGTAAATCCTAGGGTCTTTGTCTAATATACACATATCACTAAACTAGATTTAGTTTCGATCTAATCGTAATTAAATATCCAATCGTAATTAGATCGAATAAGTGTATAAAAGATAAGGGTGCTACCATTAAATTAGTAATATTATGGAAAATAGGATTGCTCATATTTATGAATCAGACACAAATACGATCCGGATTGGCACTCTGAGCACCAACCCTAATAGCAACAGCCCCCACTGGACCCAATGTGGCTCCGCCACTGCCGTTACCGATCTCCAAAAGCTTCATGTGAGAGGGTTAGTCCCTCCCATATGATCTCTAGTAGAAGCCCTACGTGAGAAGGCCAGACATTGATTACTCCCATGAGACCTAGCATCATGTTCAGTATTCAGCTACCCTTACCTAAGTGGTTCTAGGTCCCGCTAGGTAGGTTTCACGTCTCCATGCCACGACACTTGTGAGGTTTTCCATGACAGCAGATTTTCTTACATGTATTTGGCAACACTGGTATTTATTTATCATATTTTCTTGTGTAAAGATTATATTTCTTGAATTTCAGTTTCCACACAGATAAAATTGTTATAAAATATTTTCCACTTAGGGTGCATTCACCAGGTCTTTTATAAGATTTGACCCCCCCCCCCCAAGTTTATTTATGCTTGCAGGTTCATTACCAACCAGACGAATCTTAGATTCCAAATCCTAGTTACTCAGGATTGGAGGAGATGGAGACACTTTAAACTAAGGAGACAAAGAAGCAAAATGGTGCTTCGACTTTAAACTCAAGTATGTTTTTTATTGAAGTTCATTTATATAGTAGTAATTCTACTTCTTACACTTGATATCAGATGTGCTTCTCATTTGTGTAACAATATATAGAACATATGGGAAGTAGAAGATTGCAAAACAAGGATGTTGACCTACGACTTGGAAATGGAATAAAGATAGTTTCATTGCTAAATGGCTTAACTCTAGAATCAAATAATTGCCTTTATATATCGCCTATATCTAACAAAACCATTTCGATTTCGTTTTTGGACAAAGGGGGATTTACATTCTTTATTATGAATATCAATGTTCAATTTCATTTTCAAATGGTATTTTGTGCAATAGTTTATACAGGCTGGAAATAGATAATCATATTTTCAATATAAGCAATGTAGATATAAAGGAAACACTTTTTGGCACTGTAGATTTGGTCAAATAAATTAGACCTGATTACACATAATACATAAGGATGGGTATTTGACACCAACCTTATAGTACTTGTGAATCATGTCTTATTGGGAAAATAACCAAATTGCCCTTTAAAGGCAAAGGATTACGTGCCATGGAATTACTATCGATAATTATTTATGATACCGGTATGTGTACATGATGAAGTATAAATCTGAAACCTCTGAGAAATTCAAAGATTTCAAAGTGGAAGTAGAGAAACAACTTGGAAAAAGCATTAAAACACTAAAGTCCGAACGAGATGGTGAATACTTAAGTCAATAGTTCCAAGATTATCTCAAGTCTGAAGGGATGACTCTTCATTGGACTACACAAGGAACACCACAACACAATGGCATGTCCAAAAGGATAAATTGAACATGTTAGATATGGTTTGATTAATGATGTCTGGTATCGACTTTCTTTTATCATTTGCGGACTTGCTAGAAACCGCCATTTTTCTCCTAAATATTGTTCCATATAAAACTCTCAACGAAAATCCATATGAATTATGGATTGTTAAATGACCAAGTCATAAGTTTATGAGAGTTTGGAGATATGATGTTAGAACAATAAAAAGTACACATTTATTAAAAGAAAAATTAACCATTTTACACTCGTAGTTTCATTAATTTCCTTAATTTAGCATATTTGTAAGATAATAATTAAATTTATATTTTATATATTTATTGTGATTTTTATTTCTTATGTAGGTGAAATAATACTTTGGATGCATAACTAGAAAAATGGATGTGATATTTGGATTTTGAAGGCCATAAACTTAAAAGAGTGCTCTAACCGTGTACAATTTCGAAAATTCCAACTTTACGTAATTTTCATAATTCATCCATAACATTTTACTATGATATTGAATTGAGACGATTCCAGTTACAGATGAAAAAAGACTCAAATATATACAATTTTAATGTTTACAAGACTTTCTAGTTCTGAAGTTTTCAATGTCGAAATGGATGAAAAATTCAAAGTGTATTATATATAATTATTAAAAAAAAAAACAAAAACAAAAAATAAATTGGGCCATTAGTTGAAAAATTTGCCTTGCATTATTAAATGCAATGCAAATTTTTCAAAGATGGAGATGTTGAATACAATTATAAAGAGAGGTGTTCTGCACCTCATTTCTTCAGTCGGATTTCCACAATTTTCTCTGAAACTTTGTGGAGTTTCAGCTCTTATGAGTTTTTTTTAAAGCTTTCTTGTAATTTATTTTTCTTTCAGTAAAAAAATTATCAGTGTTTTTATTCAAATCATGAGCAACTAATTTCATTTTGCTGGGGTATAGGGTGAAGCTTTTAATATAAAAATATAGATTAATCTTATTTATATTATAATATATAAATTGTAATCTAATTAATATTTAATTTAAATCTGGATTAATTATTGAAAAATTTTGTTACTGCCTATATGGTTGGTTTTATTTATTTGGCATAATTGAGTACTTGACTGGACTTGTTATAGACAAATGCTATCATCGCCTTTATGGCTGGTTTTATTTGTTTTGGCATAATTAATTCCTGAAATAAATTAACTGGATAATAATTTTTATTTTTTTTTTAAAAAGTAAGATTTCTAAATTTGAAATATTAAAAATGGATCCCATATTCCCAGTATTTTATTTTAATATAGTAATTTAATTTAAAATTTTAAATCACTTCAAACAATTCACTGTTTTTATTTTTACTCGAATTATTATTTTATCCTATTAAATCTATTCCATGTGGATCGACCCCAAACTTACTAGGTTATTTTATTACTTCGACACTCTTATACTTTGGAGTAAAAGAACCACTTTGTGAGTGTGTCAAGTTTTTGGTGACGTTGCCGGGGAATATAATTTAGTAGATAGAATAATAATTTTTATTTCTTTTTTATTTTATTTTATTCTTCTTTTCTTTTGTGCTTCCTTTTTTTTGTATTTTCTACATCTCGTTTTCTTTCTTCTTTACATTTGTGTAAATTCAAGATGTCTTGATTGATCATAAATAAATCCTGAACCCAGACATCTCACATACAGACAAACCTTGTACTTAATTCTTCAAGGTCATAGGAAACAGAAAAATCAATTAAAATGGAGCTTGCATTTTGCTAAAGAATTTCTTGAACCATCCTCATCTAGAGATTCTTCCATAATTTTTTGTGAGAACCTAATTCAAGAAATTGAGACAGTTGAACGATAAATTCAATTGAGATATAAATTAATAAGATTCAGATGACGTTTTTAAGATCTAATCATTATATTTTTTTTCTTTCTTTTGTCAATTATTTTTTTGTAAGTATTGCATTTATATATTTAAATTTTAGCATATAATCTGCATTTAGGTTGCATGAGACATTGGTCGAGATCATCTTGCGGTAAATTAAATAGAGAGTCTCTATCACCTTCATCGTCAGTCAAAATGATCGAAAACCAAAATGAAAATCCACCTGCCCGAGTTGAAAATCCAGTTGATTAGGAAGAAAATGAGTCTCAACATGGAGATATTAATTATCTTAGGACACTTAGACAATTCATGAATTCAACTAGAACATGATTACCATCTTGCATTATTTTCCCCCAGATACATCACGTTTCAATTTTAAACTAGGTGTCATCTAACTTTTACCCACATTTCAGGGTCTAGAATCAGAAAATCCTTATCAGCACTTAAGAAAATTTGAAGAAGTATGTAACACTTGCACATACCAAAATTACAACATGAATATAATTTGACTCATGTTCTTTCCTTTTTCTATAAAGAATAAAGCTAAAATTTAGCTGCCTTAGGTCATGATCCATCAGAACATAAGATGATTTGCAAGAGCAATTTCTGAAAAAAAAAATTCCCCCTCACATGACAAACTCCTTTAAGAGGAGAATCACAACTTTCACACAAGAGTCGTGGGAAACATTTTACCAATGTTGGGAGAGATTCAAAGAGATGTTAAATGTTTGTCCACATCACGGGTTTGAAATATGGAGGCTGGTTTCCTACTTCTACGAGGGTTTAACACCCCAAGGTAGACAAGTAGTGGAAATGATGTGTAATGGTGACTTTAGGGATAAAAATCTCGAAGATGTACTAGATTACCTAGAACACATAGCAGAGAATGCACAACAATGGGACAGATTTGGCACTTATGAGTCGTTTGCAAAACCACTACCATCTGGTAGAGGTATGTTTAACCTTAGGGAATACCATGATCTTTCTGCTAAGTATACATCTCTAGCTAAAAAAGTTGAGGCATTAGAAATTGGGACGAGTGATCATGTCAAATCAGTTCAAGAAGTCACATATCATATCTGTAATTCAAATGAACATGTCACAAATGAGTTTGCCCAATATTTCCAGCCCTGCAAGAATTTCTCCACGACCAAGTCAGTTCCGTAAACACCTTCAAGAGACCAAATCCAAACCCATATTCCCCAAACCTATAATTCTAGTTGGAGAAACCATCCAAATTTCAATTGGGGGAATGATAACTAAGCAAAACCATCGCAACAACCTCCCCAGGTACACCAGAATTTCCAAAACTCCTAGAATTATGCAACATATGTCCCACCGCCTAGGAAAACCCTTGAGGATACCTTACATGCATTCATTGAGAAACATGAAGCCATCAATAACCAAAATGTACAAACGTTGATTGATCTGAAAGATACTTTCTCTAAAATCACATCTCCATTGACCATTAATGAGAAGTTGAAGTTTCCTGCACAACCACAGCCAAACCCCAAGAGTCATCAACACCCTCACGAGGGTAGTTCTGGTAGTCAACATATAGACCAAGTC
Organism: Zanthoxylum bungeanum; assembly: GCA_019454045.1. Classification (NCBI taxonomy): domain Eukaryota; kingdom Viridiplantae; phylum Streptophyta; class Magnoliopsida; order Sapindales; family Rutaceae; genus Zanthoxylum; species Zanthoxylum bungeanum. The sequence continues at coordinate 38,243 of SKCR01049577.1, read as the reverse complement.
AAATTTGTTATTACTTTTAGCAATGGTAAAGTCATCCACAGACCTATTCTTGAACCTCGTGAAATTGAAAATAAATCAGATTTAGAGGGTAAGGAATGGGTTGATGAACCATTACCTATCGTTGATGATAATAATTTTTCTCATGCATCTCCATTTCCTCAAGCATAAAAAATAATGAAATTGAACCATTCCATAGAGATATATGAAATATTCGAACAGGTAAAGGTCAATATTCCTTTGTTAGATGTTATCAACAAATGCCATCTTATGCCAAATTTCTGAAAGACTTGTGCACCATTAAAAGAAAACTTCAAGTAAGAAAGAAAGTTTTTCTAGCTGAATAGGTAAGTTCCATTCTCTCAACCAATAATGCATTAAAATACAAGGACCCTCATTGTCCAACTATTTCATGTATGATTGAAAATCAAAAAATTGAACATGTTTTGCTTAATCTTGGAGCCAGTGTCAATTTGTTTCCATTTTCGGTTTACCAACAACTTAATATTGGCGAGTTAAAACCAATCTCAACTACTCTTTTTCTTGCCGATAGATCAGTCAAGGTACCGAAAGGAATTATGGAAGACGTGTTATTACAAGTCGATAAATTTATATATCTGATCGGTGAAATCATACACGTTACACAAGCGCACGTATCGCTCAAGTAGTACAAAAATATTGATCCCACGTTGACTTAATTTCTACTGTTGTTATTAATTATTGATTTTATTTATTTACAGGTATCTAATTAAAGGGAGAATGGAATGATTGCTTGATTGGTTGGTTGAATGTGGATTTTCTGAATAAATAAATAAATAAAATACACAAAAGAAAATACTAAGGAAAATAAACAAAAAGACATAAATATCTGGGTTGTGATTCCACAAAATATTATTATAAAGATGAATTGATTCTCTTATATACGTGTAATAAATCTGTTTGTTAACCTGGAACACGAAGATATGCAAAAGTCTCTGTCGATGGTCAGACGCAAATACCCAAATAACCCAATTAATCATATGTCTATGTTAACCAAGTTACATGAATTCATTAAGTTCAAGTTCCAATTATGGCTACCCCCACCCGACAGGTATATTCTTATCATGTAAGGAAATCTATTAAGGGTTATCTATCCTTAAGGAAGATCGTGAGCTATTGAATCTAAGGCTGAAACCTAAAATCCCTTTTCCAAGTTCATTTTAAGTTTACCACATCAATCTTATTGGTGATCAAGCAACAAGAAGCATTAAGCTTAAGATCCAATAAACAAACTAAAGTATTACCCATAATATAATTAAATCAATTATTAAACATATAAATATTATGCTTCATCATTTCCTTAGAATAAACAGAAAGTGTTGGGGTTAGGGGATCCACATTTAATATTTCAAACCTAGGAATCTCACTTATTATAATATAGAATTTGTTAGTATTATCCAATTAAGTCAAACCAGCCATAAAGACGGTGTCATTATTTGACCATAAACCAGCCATATAGGCGGTATTCATCTGTCACCTAAAGACCGACCATATAGGCGGTGTCACATTATGTTACATAAATCAAACCAGCCATTAAGGCAGTATCAACTTTTAATCCATGAGATTAGATTACAATTTCCATATGATAAATTAAGTGAGATTGACTAGATAATCATATTAAATATTTCACCCGTCCCCCAGAAGAAAATAAGTACGAAACATAAAATAAAAAATAAAATAAATAAATTATTATTAAAACTAGAAATAAAAGTACATAATTAAAAGTACAAAAATATAAACAAACAAGATACAATCCTCAGATCATTATTCAGAACCTTTTGGAAAGTATGAAAATTCTTAATGAAATCGAATTCCATTTATAGGCAAAAAAGTATAACGCAAGCGCACGTATCGTTTAAGTAGTATAAAAAGTATCAATCCCATGAGGACTTAAAACCTAAGTTATTAATTTTTATAAAGCCAAATGATTACTAGTATCTAACAGATTGATTGATTGACTGGGTGATGACTTTAAACTTATAAACGAGTAAATAAAATTGCGCGAAAGTAGGTTGAGGAAAATTCAAATTTATAAAATTATCCAGGGTTGTGATTTCTTCCAATATCGTTTTAAAGATGAAGTGGTTATTTCATGTTTGTGCAATATATCGGTTTACTAACCTGGAACACAAAATTATACAAAAGTCTTTGTCGATGGTCAGATGCAAATACCCAGTATAACCCAATTGAACCATATGTCTATGTCAACCAAATTACCTGGATTTATTAAGATTAAGTTCCAATTATGGCTACCCCGCCCGACAGGTATATGTCTATCATGTAAGGAAATCTGTTAAAGGGTTATCTATCCTCAATGAAGATCGTGGGCTATTAAGTCTATGGCTAAAACCTAAAATTCCTTTGTCAAGTTTATTTTAAGTTTACCAGATCAAACTTATTAATGGCCAGTTAACAAGAAGCATTAAGCTTAAGACTTAATAAATAAACCTTTGAATTACCCAAACTATAAAATAACCCCTAATAAACCGGTGATATTGAAATTCATCACAACCTCATATAATTAACTTAGTTACGACACATAACTAGGGCTAGTAAAAACTTAAATAAAATAAAAGACATAAAGTAAAATGCTGAAAAGAAAATAAAGAAAATTACAATAAAAGAAAATGCTAGGGCTAGAGGATCTACTTTTATCACTACTATTTTAGATATCTCCCTTAATATAATATATTAACTTGTGTGATATTACCAACCAGCCATATAGGCGGTAACTTGATTAAGTCAAATTAAGTCTGACCGACCATAAATGCGGTATCATTATTTGTCCATAAACCAGCCATATAGGCGGTAATTACAAACCGACCAACCAGACGGTATCCATGCTTAGTCAGGTTAAAACCAGTTTATAATTAATTACCAACCGACCAATATAGCGGTATCCTTGTTAAGTCAAGTTTTAAATAGTTAATATATTATAATTAAGGGAGATTAATCTAAATAGCAGTAATAAAAGTTTTACCTTTCACCCTAGAAGGGGGAAGTTACCTCCTCATAGCTGAATAGTAAAAACTGAAAAAGTAAAGAAAGTAAATTACTATTACATAAAGTAAATAAAATTAATTACAAAACTGAAATTTAAAAGAAAACTATATACAAACTCCTTATTTATTCAGAGAATTACAGAGAGGAAGGTACATCTGAAACTGAAATCTCGAGCTGAATTTATAGACGTCGATAGACCCTGCGTGTCGTGACGCGAACTCCTTGCGCGATGCGACGCGCCCGATTTACGACGTGGTTTGCGGAGAGTTCGACACGTGGCAAGTGGATAAGGTGATAAGGTGACACGTGGAAGAGGCGGCTGAGAGCTGAATGATTATGCAGACGTGGGATGACGTGGCGATATGGATTGTCAGCACCATAAGATTACGACACGTGGCATGCAATGATTGGCCGATGATGACGTGGCACATTGACTTGGCATGTTGCTGATGTGGACATCTACGTGGCTGACACGTGGATGACACATTGGCGACACGTGACGATGTCGATTGTCGGCACCATAGGATGATGACAAGTGTCACGATGCACGTTAGCAGATCTCTTCTGATATTGACATGTGGTAGGCGCACGTTAGCATCCGGGGCATGTTAGTAGACTTCTCAGATTTTGACATGTGGCACGGTGCATTTTAGCATGAAGCGGCGCAAGTTAGCACAGGTCGGCGCACGTTAGGCGTCGCGATGCGTGGAGCGCTGCGCGACGCGCTAAATTATATTTTTGCCAATTGATGTCTTTTTTCACTTTTTTAGCCCCAAATCACCTCTAGTATGTCCGGAAACTTTATTTATCTACAAAATAACACAAAACACATCAAAATATTCACAAAGCTCAAGAAACTGTACAAAATATTAGGTTAAATGAGTGGAAAATAGTGATACATTTACCACTCATCACACCCCCAAACCTAACATTTTTCTAGTCCTCGAGCAAAACATAAAATAAAATAACATAAAAATAAAATTAAGTTAAGCCACTTTTGTAGGGATCACGGTTGCATTTAGCATATGCAACAAGCCTTTAAACCCCTAAGTGTCCCTAGTAGACGAGTTGTAGTCTCGTGAGGGTTTACAGCAATGATATCCACAAATATTTTACAAAAGTAAAAAGATAGTAAAACTAATGCACACAAAAGCAAAAAGATAAGAGAAAAGAGAATAAAGAAGTTAGTGATTAAGCAGGTGAAACTTCTACTCCAAGTTACTAGTTGTTTTCTTTCTTTTTAAATTACTGAATCGGTAAATTCTCCGATTATATTTACCATTCTCCATATACACAGTTAATAAAATATTAATCGACTCATTTTTTTCCCACAACAGTTACAAGTACAGTTGAGAAGAAAATAATATTTTTGTCCTAAAGTTTTATCAGAATACACACCTTTTGTAGCAATGGAATAATTTTTCTGATTTTTTTCTTTCTTTTTTTTGATTTTTTTATTTATTTATATACAATATCTTCTGTCTATGTAGGGAGCTTTGGGTCAGTGACTCCCAAACCAGTTGTCTTTAGGGCACTAGCTGTTAAGACACCCCTACGGACTTAATTACTCAGACTTCCGATATATATATTTTTGCAACATCCTTGATCCATGTAGCGAGCTTTGGGTCAGTGACTCCCAAACCAGTTGGCTTTAGGGCACTAGATGTTAAAACACCCTTACAGACTTAATAACTCGGATCTCATACGTTTTTTTTTATCCCATCGCTTTTCATAGATGCTTCTTCCAATTAAACTAGAGCACTGAATATTACAAATTTTACAATTACAGCTCATGTCCGTATGTTACCATGTATGTTGATAATATCTGTCAACTGAGCATATGAAGATTCATTTTTAATCAATTTTATGGAGAATTCATAAATTAAATAATTTAAAAGGAAATAAACAATAATTAACTTGTTACGAAATAGGTTTGAGATACGTCTTAGGAGTGGAAACTCCTTACACGGCTATCTCACACCAATTTCACCCGATTAATCAAGTTAAAAACACAAAAACACAAAATATTTTTTGATTTTTGTAAAAAATTTCAATTTTTTTGTATTTTTCGAAAAATTTTAGACTAAAAACAACATACAAACAAGATACTAATCAACTATTCCCCACCCTCAAACCTAAATGAGACATTGTCCCCAATGTTTTAAAAAGTAGAAGCTGAGTTCAGAAGTTAGTACTTGGTTAGCTGAAATTCTATATCTAGAAAGGGAATTAAAGTTTGAGATCCAGATTTATTCGACGCTTCTTACCATGATCATAATCAGACCATTTTATCTTTGAAAGGATAAGGTCAATCTGTGGTTCGAAGGCTAAGATTTGGTCAATTAAATCCTGGGCAGTTCTGGCAGTGATGAGGAGTTCTTTAAGAGGTTTTGACACGAACCCATTTCTCCGGGCATCATCAAGAAATACACAAAGAAAATCATAAAATCCATATGCGTTGAACAATCCAATTGGTTTCTAGTGTATGTTCAAGTTCGCCCAAGATAGCACTGTAAAAATCTCCTCCAACGTACCCAAACTACCTGGGAAAGCAATAAAAGCATCACCACGATTAATAATTTCCACCAGTCATTCAGACATACCTGGCACGATCAGTTCTTCTCCGTGTGATGATCCTATGAGATCCGCCTCTGCCAAGGGTTTTAGGATGATTCCCAGAACTTGACTGCCTCCATCTTGTACGGCCTTTGAAACGATCCACATTAGTCCAAGACTGACTCCACCATATACTAGGTGCATATTCTTCTCAGCTATGACTCGTCCCAATTCTTGTGTTGCTGCTACATATTGTGGCTTAGTACCAACACTAGTACCACAAAAGACACATATATTTACAACTCGTCTTCTTGACGTAGCTTCCATTTTATGTATGTTTCTTTTCTCAAATTGGATGCCTTCAAAAGTGCAAAGATGAGTTAAATTTATAACACCTGAAAAAAGGGGTCAGTAATAATAACACTAGTATCTTCCAAAGAACGATTAGTAGCAAAACAGTAAATCGTGAAAGGTCAAAACGGTCTGGATCCTGCTGGAGAAAAATAAAAGAAAACAAAAAAAACAAATCATAATTATTAGGAAAAGACAAAGAGATATAATATTTTCAATAATTTACGGCTTGATTGACGTCTATGCGTTAGGGACAAGCTTCCCATCCAATTTTCTTAAAAATTGGCAAACATGGTCTTTTTGAGTCAGATTCCCAAGACTTAAATGTTGTCTTTCTCTTTGGAATTGTGTATATAACACGCGAATTTCATGATATACATATCCACTGGGATGCGTCTCAAGAGTTTTAGATATGTCATCCAAAGACTCCTTACTCAAGCCATCCCTAATAAAATTAATCTTATCTTTACGGTTATCAGACACCATTCCTAAAGAACGACAACGAGTATCACAAAATATACGAGCACATTTATAGCATACACCCATTATTTTAGCTCTTCTCTTTTTAGCATAGGTGCTTCTTCCTAAACCAGACAGATGTGAAATAAAAGAGTCAGATGACTCACCTGCCAATCAGATCCATGCTTCAATAATCCAACGAATGTCAGTAGGAATACCTTTTATCATCAGTAGTCTCATTCGTTCCAAGCGAGCTTTGTAGACTTTCATCATAGATTTTTGAAGGAGGAAGGAAATTGCTTGTGAAGATTTGCGAGAGCTTCTTCCATCGTGAAATGACTTTACCTGCAAAAATTAAACACACAAAAATAAAACACACCAGATCACAATATATACACAAATTGCATGGGTTGCCTCCCTGCGAGCGCTAAGTTTAACGTCGTCAGCTAGATGTGACTTCTCCAACGTTAGGTTGGATCTGAAAGTGTGACACTTTCTTTTTGTCGCTAAACGATTCTCCCCCGTAGTGCTTGACACGCTGACTGTTAACCTTGAATGTTTCGTTGGTGTTGGGATCCAGTAACTCAATAGCTCCATATGGTAAAACCTGAGTGATCACAAATGGACCTGACCACCTTGATTTCAACACTGGCTGCCTTGGTTCCAATTGTCTGCGCACTATTTTTTGGTCATGCCATTTCTTGGTCTTTTCTTTGTATAATCTGGCATTCTCATAAGCTTGTAGACGAAACTCCTCCAATTCGTTGAGTTGGTGAAGTCGTTTCTCTCCTGCAGCTTGTGGATCAAAATTCAACTTATTCAGTGCCCAGTACGCCTTGTGTTCAAGCTCAACTGCCAGATGGCATGCTTTCCCAAACACCATACGATATGGGACATACCAATGAGTGTCTTGTAAGCTGTCCGATAGGCTCATAAAGCGTCATCCAGATTTGTAGACAAGTCCTTCCTTGTTGATCCGACGGTTCTTTCTAAGATTTTTTTGATCTCTCTGTTTGAAACTTCAACCTGTCCATTTGACTGAGGATGGTATGCAGTGGCAACTTTATAAGTAACTCCATATTTGGATAGGAGCACATCGAAATATTTGTTGCAGAAATGTGTGCCACCATCACTGATAATAGCTCGAGGTGTTCCGAAGCGAGTGAAAATATTCTTTTTAAGGAATTTGATCACCACTTTTGAATCATTGGATGGCAGTGTAATTGCTTCAACCCATTTGGAGACGTAGTCTACAGCAACCAATATGTACAGGTTTCTGAACAATGGCACAAAGGGTCCCATAAAATCAATACCCCACACATCGAATATCTCCACTTCTAGAATATTTTGCAGAGGTCCTTCATTTCTCCTTGAAATATTTCATTTTCTCTGGCACCTGTCACATTGAAGAGAAAACAAGTAAGCATCTTTAAAAAGAGTGGGCCAGAACAAACCTGATTGTAAGACTTTAGCTGCAGTTTTGTTTCCGCTTAAGTGTCCGCCATATGGTGATGAATGACAATGTTGAAGAACACTGTTGACCTCTTCATGTGGAACACACCGTCTCAATAATTGATCAGCAAAGCGTTTGAACAAGTACGGCTCATCCCAAACATAGTGCTTGACTTCTTTGAAGAACTTCTTTCGTTGCTGAGTTGTCCATTCCAACGGCCATTTTCCCGAGACTATGTAATTGAAATAGTCAGCATACCAAGGAGCATCATGTTGTTTCATGGCAAATAGATGTTCATCTGGAAAAGTTTCTTTGATTGTCAGTTCTTTGCTAGTTATTTTTCCATTCTCGAGCCTCGACAAGTGATCTGCCACCTAGTTTTCTGTTCCTTTCCTGTCTCTGATCTCCATGTCAAATTCTTGCAGAAGAAGTATCCAACGGATCAATCTGGGTTTTGCATCTTTCTTCTTGATCAAATATTTGATTGTTGAATGATCTGTGTAGACCACCACTTTGCGACCCAGCAGATAGGATCAGAATTTATCAAAAGCGAACACAACTGCAAGCAACTCTTTTTCAGTGGTTGTGTAGTTCAGTTGAGCTTCATTCAGAGTTCTGCTAGAATAATAAATGGTGTGGAAAATCTTTGCTTTGCGTTGTCCCAAAATTGCACCTACAGCAAAATCACTAGCATCACACATCACCTCAAATGGAAGGGTCCAGTCTGGTGCTACAATGATAGGAGCAGAAACCAGCTTCTGTTTTAGGATTTCAAAAGCTTCATGGCATTCTTTGGTGAAGTTGAAAGGCACATCCTTCTCTAGAAAATTGCACAGAGGTTTGGAAATTTTTGAGAAGTCTTTGATAAATCTCCTGTAAAAACCAGCGTGTCCAAGAAAACTCTGAATCCCTTTAACAGATGTTGGTGGAGGTAGTTTTTCAATTTTCTTGATCTTTGCTTTGTCTACCTCAATTCCTTTTTGTGAGATTCGGTGTCCAAGAACAATGTCTTCCTACACCATGAAATGGCATTTCTCCCAATTAAGTACCAGGTTGGTATCTTCGCACCTTTGTAATACATGTTCCAGATTTTGCAAGCATTGGTCAAAAGAGTCTCCAAACACCGAGAAATCATCCATAAAAACCTCCATACTATGTTCCAGCGTATCTGAGAAAATGGCCATCATGCAACGTTGGAATGTGGCAGGAGCATTACATAGTCCAAATGGCATCATGCAAAATGCAAAAGTACCATAGGGACATGTAAAAGTGGTTTTCTCCTTATCTTCTAGGGCAATGGCAATCTGATTGTACCCTTAGTATCCATCCAGAAAACAATAGAACTCATATCCCGCCAGTCTGTCTAGCATTTGATCAATGAATGGCATCAGAAAATGGTTTTTCCTCGTTGCTTTGTTCATTTTCTGGTAGTCCATACATACTCTCCATCCAGTCACCGTTCTTGTTGGAATCAGCTCGTTCTTTTCATTTGTGACTACAGTAATTCCTCCTTTCTTCGGCACACACTGCATAGGACTCACCCAACTGCTGTCTAAGATGGGGTAAATAATGCCAGCATCCAACCATTTGATGATTTCTTTCTTCACGGCCTCCTTCATGATTGGATTTAGTCTTCGTTGATGCTCCACTGTGGGTTTGTACTCATCGTTCATCAGAATCTTGTGCATGTAAAATGATGGACTAATGCCTCGAATGTCTGCTATAGTCCAGCCAATGGCTCTCTTGTGTTCTCGTAACACTCTCATCAACTTTTATTCCTACTCCAATGTTATGAAGAAGAAATAATAACAGGTAATTCAGATGAGTTTCCAAGGAATACATACCTGAGATGGCTCGGAAGTAGCTTCAGCTCCAGCTATGGTGGTTCTTCAATTGAAAGCTTGATTCAATCTTTCTTCGGGAGTTCCAGACTTTCAACTGGTGGTGTTGATTTGAAGCGGAACGGCTTGTCTAGATAGTTGATACATTCCAGAATTTCAGCATCTAGCTCCCTGTCAGTCATGTTGGTGATGCAAGCTTCAAGTTTGTCTTTGGGAATTGTATCAGTATCCTGAACAATACTATCAACAACATCAATTCTAAAACATTCTTCTTCCTTTTCATCACTCAGGAATTTCATAGCTTTGAAAACATTGAAGGTAACTTCTTGGTCCTGCACTTTCATGGTTAGTTCTCATTTTTGCACATCAATCACAGTTCTACCTGTAGCCAAGAATGGTCTCCCAAGAATGATAGGAACATCTTTGTCTTCCTCCATGTCAAGGATAATGAAATCTGCTGGGAGAATGAGTTTATCGACTTTGACCAGTACATCTTCAACAATACCTCTTGGAAATGCGAGTGTTCTATTAGCAAGTTGTAGAGAGACTGAGGTAGACATTGCTTCTCCAATTTTCAGTTTCCTGTAATTAGAAAAAGGCATTAAATTAACACTTGCACCCAAATCACATAAAGCCTTACCGATGTAGTGTTCTCCAATGGTGCACGGGATAATAAAACTGTCAGGATCTTCCAACTTCGGGGGAAGTTTCCTCTGAATGATGGCACTGCACTCTTCTATTAATGCTACTGTCTCGTAGTCTCCCAATCTTCATTTTCGTGAAAGAATATCTTTCATGAATTTGACATAGCTGGGCATTTCTTCCAAGGCTTCTGCAAATGGGATGTTGATGTTCAGCTTTTTGAACACCTCCAGGAATCAAGCAAATTTCTTGTCCAGCTTGTTTTTCTGAAGATGCTGAGGAAAAAGTTGAGGTGGAGTGATTCTTTCAGGTTCTTTTTCCTTTGCTTCTTTTTCCTCCATCTGTTGCTCTGCTTTTTTTTGGAACTTCTTCAATTGTTGCCTTGATTCCAACATCTTTGTTGATTTCAGTACCACTTTTCAAGGTAATGGCTTGACATTTCTCCTTCCCTCGGTTCCTTGGATTCGGTTCTGTGTTGCTGGGAAGATTTCCTGGCGGTCTGTAACTCTGGGCATTGGCCAATTGTCTAATTTGTTTTTCCAGTGCTTTAATAGAGGCAAATTGGCTCTGAAACATAGCATCATATTTTTTTAACTGAGTCAGTACTTCTGCTATTCCTGGTTCATTTGCCTGCTCCTGGCCTTTGTTCTGTTGTTATTGGAATCCGGGTGGTGGATAGTTCTTTTGCCCTGAATTGTTGCTTCATGAGAAATTGGGATGATTCCTCCACCCTGGGTTGTAGGTGTTGGAATATGATTGCTCCCCTATTTGTTGAAATTGTTGACATAATTCACCATCTTTTCTTGTTGGTTTGGTTCTGGTGCTCCTCCATATGGTGAACTTGTGGCTCCAATATTGCCTTGCATACCGAGAGTCTCCATGAATTTGCATATCTGATCTAGCTTGGCATTAACTGCTGTGTTGGCTCCAACTTCATAAATTCCAGTAATTCTTTGAATCATGCTCCTTTCTGTTGGCCACAAGGAATTAATGTTAGCCATTTCTTCGACTAAGTCCCAGGCTTGATCTTCTCATTTTTCCATCAAAGATCCTTCAGCAGCAGCATCAATTGTGGTTCTCATCAGTCCAGAAAGTCCATTATAGAAATTTTGGACTTGAAGCCATTTTGGAATCTCATGGTGAGGACATTTCCGGAGCAAATCTTTGTACCTTTCCCAAGCTTCGTAGATAGTTTCTGAGTCTTGTTGTACAAATGATGTGATGTCATTCCTCAGTTTTGTTATTATGGCTGGAAAATATTTTGCAAGGAATTGGATGGCTAGAGTGTTCCAAGTTGTGATGGAACCTGCTGGTAGTGAATGTAGCCAGGCTTTAGCTCTGTCTTTCAAAGAATATGGGAAAATATGCAGTCTCATTACTTTTTCAGCTCATCGGTTGTAATTGAAAGTGCCACAAACTTCCAAGAAGTTGCTGATGTGGGTATTGGGATCCTCAGTTGCATTCCATCCAAACTGAACTGATTGCTGAATCATCTAAATGCATGTTTTGATGTCACACGCATTTGCTGGTAAGAGAGGAAATACAATACAGGAAATGAAGTCGTCGACCACCGGAATGGTTCTGTCTCGAATGGGAATTGGTGGGGCAATTTCCAAAGGTTCAGGTTCCATGTTGACTAAAGCTTCTTGGCCTTCTCGCCTTTCACTTCTCAACTGTCTAATGGTTCTTTCAATTTCTGGGTCAAGCGGTCGGAGTTCAAATCTTCTGGTTCGTCTCATGTAGTTTCTGAGAACCTGAAACACAAGAAAACAGAAATAATAAGCAAATAGAAAATTAGATACAAGTAAAGGTATCTAACCTCAAAACTAATAGTGAAAGATAAATAAGTCCCCGGCAACGGTGCTAAAAACTTGACAGGTGCGAAATCACACACGTATAATGCAAGTTCACGTATCGTTCAAGTAGTATAAAAAGTATCGATCCCACGAGGACTTAAAACCTAGCTATTAATTTTTATGAGACCAAATGATTACTAGTATCTAACAGATTGATTGATTGACTTGGTGATGACTTTAAACTTAAAAACAAGTAAATAAAATTGTGCGAAAGTAGGTTGAGGAAAATTCAAATTTATAAAATTATCCAGGGTTGTGATTTCTTCCAATATCTTTTTAAAGATGAAGTGGTTATTTCATGTTTGTGTAATATATCGGTTTACTAACCTGGAACACGAAATTATACAAAAGCCTATGTCGATGGTCAGATGCAAATACCCAGTATAACCCAATTGAACCATATGTCTATGTCAACCAAATTACCTAGATTTATTAAGATTAATTTCCAATTATGGCTACCCCCGCCCGACAGGTATATGTCTATCATGTAAGGAAATCTATTAAAGGGTTATCTATCCTCAAGGAAGATTGTGGGCTATTAAGTCTAGGGCTAAAACCTAAAATTCCTTTGTCAAGTTTATTTTAAGTTTACCAGATCAAACTTATTAATGGCCAGTTAACAAGAAGCATTAACCTTAAGACTTAATAAATAAACCTTTGAATTACCCAAACTATAAAATAACCCATTATAAACCGGTGATATTGAAATTCATCACAACCCCAAACAACTTACTTAGTTACGACACATAACTAGGGCTAGTAAAAACTTAAATAAAATAAAAGACATAAAGTAAATTCTGAAAAGTAAATAAAGAAAATTACAATAAAATAAAATGTTAGGGCTAGAGGATCTACTTTTATCACTACTATTTTAGATATCTCCCTTAATATAATATATTAACTTGTGTGATATTACCAACCAGCCATATAGGCGGTAACCTGATTAAGTCAAATTAAGTCTGACCAACCATAAAGGCGGTATCATTATTTGTCCATAAACCAGCCATATAGGCGGTAATTACCAACCGACCAACTAGGCGGTATCCATGCTTAGTCAGGTTAAAACCAGTTTATAATTAATTACCAATCGACTAATATAGTGGTATCCTTGTTAAGTCAAGTTTTAAATAATGAATATATTATAATTAAGGGAGATTAATCTAAATAGCAGTAATAAAAGTCTTACCTTTCACCCTAGCAGGGGGAAGTTATCTCCTCATAGCTGAATAGTAAAAACTGAAAAAGTAAAGAAAGTAAATTACTATTACATAAAGTAAATAAAATTAATTACAAAATTGAAATTTAAAAGAAAACTAGATACAAACTCTTTATTTATTAAGAGAATTACAGAGAGGAAGGTACATCTGAAACTGAAATCTCGAGCTGAATTTATAGGCGTCAATAGGCCATGCACGTTGGGATGCGAACTCCTTGCACGACGCGACGCGCGAGATTTACGGCGTGGCTTGTGGAGAGTTCGACACGTGGCAAGTGGATAAGGTGACACGTGGCAGAGGCGGCTGAGAGCTGAATGATTATGCTGATGTGGCAATGATGTGGCAATGACATGGCGATATGGATTGTCGGCACCATAAGATTGCGACACATGGCATGCAATGATTGGCCGATGATGATGTGGCGAAGACGTGGCACATTGACTTGGCATGTTGCTGATGTGGACATCTATATGGATGACACGTGGATGACACATTGGCGACATATGGCAATGGTGATTTTCGGCACCATAGGATGATGACACGTGTCACGATGCATGTTAGCATATCTCATATGATGTTGACACGTGGCAGGCGCACGTTAGCATCCAGCGCATATTAGCAGACTTCTCAGATTTTGACACGTGGCATGAAGCATTTTAGCATGAAGTGGCCCAAGTTAGCACAGGCCAACGCACGTTAGGCGTCGCGACGCGTGGAGCGCGGTGCGATGCGCTAAATTACATTTTTGCCCTTTGATGTCCTTTTCACTGTTTTAGCCCCAAATCACCTCCAGTATGTCCTGAAACTTTATTTATCTACAAAATAACACAAAACACATCAAAATATTCACAAAACTCAAGAAACTATACAAAATATTAGGTCAAATGAGTGGAAAATAGTGATACATTTACCACTCATCAGGTAAGTCCTACACAAGTTGTGCCAAAAAAATCTGGAATAAATGTCGTCAAAAATGATCAAGAAGAATCAATTCCAACACGAATCCTATCTAGTTGGTGTACGTGCATTGATTATAGAAAACTGAATGACCCCACTCCAAAAAATCATTTTCCTCTACCATTTCTTGACCAAATTTTAGACGGAGTAGCAAGACATTCTTACTATTGCTTTCTTGATGGTTACTTGGGTTATTATCAAATTATCATTGCTTTAGAAGACTGGGAAAAGACCACATTCACATATCCCTTTGGAACATTTGTATTTAGGAAAATGCATTTTGGACTTTGTAATTCACCGACAACACTCCAACAATGCATGTTAAACATATTTAGTGACATGATTGAACACTGTTTAGATTTTTTATTGATGATATAACTGTTTTGGGAACTCATTTGATAATTGCTTGAATAATTTAGAAAATATTTTGAAAAGATGTGAAGAATAATGACTTGTGTTAAAATGAGAAAAATATCATTTGATGACTAATTCAGGAATAGTTTTGGGGCACGTCGTGTCATGTAAAGGTATTGAAGTTGACAAGGTAAAAATAGAGGTAATCTCTATATTACCACCACCAAAAAAGTCAGGGAAATCCATTCTTTCTTAGGACATGCAGGATTTTATATGAGGTTCATTAAGAAATTTAATATCATTTCCAGACCATTGTGTAACCTCATATTAAAATATGTAACATTTGAATGAACAGAAAAATGTCAAAAATCATTTGAAAAGATTATTAGTCTTTTAATTTCTGCTCCTATCATGCAATTCCATGACTGGTCTTTACCTTTTAAGCTAATATGTGATGCGAGTGATTCTGAAGTTGGCGTTGTATTAGGACAGAGAAAGGAAGGTAAGCCGTATGTAATTTATTATAAAAGTAGAACTTTAAACAATGCACAAATGAAATACACTACCACGGAAAAAGAACTACTTGCTGTAATATTTGTATTGGAAAATTTTGATCATATTTAATTGGTTCCTTAACAGTTGTTTATTCTGACCATGTTGCTTTTAGATATTTGATGTCTAAACATGATGCAAAGTCAAGATTACTATAATGGATTTTGTTGCTTCAAGAACTCAATCTCACAATTAAGGACAAGAAAAGAGTAGAGAATGTTTTAGCAGATCATTTATCGAGACTCTCAAATGAGTCATCCCTATCAATGACTCTTTTCCAGGTGATTTTTTATTTTCTGTAAATACAATATCTTGGTATGCTAATATTATCAATTTTTTTGCAACAGGAAAAATACCTCCAGATTGGAGCCATCAAGACAAGAAGAAATTTTTGACTGAAGTCAAAATATTCTACTAGGACGCTCCATATCTATTCAAGTATTGCCCTGATCAAGAGATAAGTGGTATTATTCAGTTTTGTCATTTAGAAGCATGTGGAGGTCACTTCTCATTTAAGAAAACCGTTACAAAAATCTTGCAGTATGGATTTTATTGGCCCACTATTTTTAAAGATACACATGCTTTCTGTAAAACTTGTGAAAATTTTCAAAAGTTGGGATCCATTTCAAAAAGAAACACGATGCCTTTAAATCTCATCCTTGTCATCGAAATCTTTGATTGTTGGGGAATAGATTTCATGAGCCATTTCCACCGTTATTTGGATTTTTATATATTTTATTTGCAGTCGATTATGTCTCAAAATGAGTTGAGGTGATTCCTAGTTGAAACAATGATCATAAAACTATGATTAAATTTTTTTTTAAAAATATTTTAAGTTGATTTGGAATCCTTCAGGCCATTATAAGTGATGGAGGTAAACACTTTTGTAACAGGCCTTTTGAGTCTTTAATGAAAAAGTATGGAGTTACACATAAAGTTTTCACCTTCTATTACCCTCAGACAAATGGTCAAGTTGAACTAACAAATAGAGAAATCAAACAAATTTTGAAAAAAACGGTCAACCTAAATCGTAAAGATTTGTCTCTTCGAACGGCTAAAGCACTTTGGGCATACCGAACAGCTTTCAAAATATATTTGGGAATGTCTCCCTACTTTCTAGTTTATGGAAAACCTTGTCATTTTCCTGTAGAACTTGAGCATAAGGCATATTGAGCTATTAAAACATTCAATTCAAACCTTTAAAATGTCAGTCATGAATATAAAACATATTGGGCTATTAAAGGGTTTCTCATGTTCTTAAAACATATTTGGGAATGTGTCTCTACCGTCTAGTTTATGGAAAACCTTGTCATTTGCCTGTGGAACTTGGGCATAAGGCATATTGGGTTATTAAAGCATTCAATTCAAACCTTGAAAATGCCAGTCATGAATATAAACTGAAATTAAATGAACTTAGTTAATGAATGATACATATGAGAATGCGGAAATTTTTAAAGCTAAAAATAAGGTATTTCATGATAGTCAAATTTCACAAAAAATATTTGAAATTTGTCAAAAAAAATTTCTTTATAATTCTCGTCTTCATTTATTTCCTGAAAAATTGAAATCCAAATGAAGTGGCCCATTTATTTTGAAGCATGTTTACCTATATGGAGCTATTGACATTGAGAATCCTAAGGATGATGATGTATTTAAAGTGAATGAACAAAGTCTGACTCCATTCTTGGAGTGTTCAAATTTTCAAGAATCTATTTTCCTTTCAAACCAAGTGTACAATGATTGATGTATTTTATTTTAGGGTTATTTACGTTTTAGTACTAAAGTTATAATAAAATAACAATCGGGTATTGTGAATATTAACATATTACACTTTACTATTAAACTTATATAAAATTTAACATTTGACTACTTTTCCATCTAAACAGTTAGTTGATCGTCAGTTGACATTTAAAAAGACTGTTTTATCCTCAAAATAAAATAAAAGTGAAAATTACAATTATACCCTTTAAAAACATATCTAAATCTTATATATAACAATAAAAGAGATGCAATCAACAATCACATTTATAAAAATATTTTAGTCTCTAAACTGTCCATAAAATCCAACAAAATAAAGAATTTAATTTACCAAAATAATTTAATAATTAACATTCTCATAATATCCAAAATACATTAAAGTATAACAATAAAAGAGATGTACTCAAGAATCATTAATTCTTTGTTCAATTATATTATTGGCAATGGAGGGGAATAATAAAGACAATAAATAATCATATTATCAATATTTTTTTAGTTTTTATTTTTATTATTTCTTTCTTAATGACAAAATTACCTTTAATTTGTTTTAGAATATTTATAATTTATAATAATTTGTGGGTTAAGACTCTTTTATCCTTATGATGTCAGTATGATGTTATGGTCAACTGACGGTCAACTAACGATTTGAATAGAAAAGTAGTAAAATGTTAAATTTTATATAAGTTTAGTAGTAAAATGTAATATGTTAATATTCATAGTACCCAATTGTTATTTTATCACAACTTTAGTAGTAAAACGTAAATAACCCTTTATTTTATTTTATTTTATATTTGTCAAATTTTCATTTTTTTCCTTGATTTTTACAACATTTTTTTTTCTCTTTTTGTCAAAATCTTGCACCCCAATTAAATAGCAGATAACGGTATTCTGTGACTCTAAGTCGGTTCTTTCAATTTCCTAAAATTACTAATACCCTACAATCAATGCATGGAAGAAACTCTTGCAAAACTCTTCAATCATTTTCCTCATCTCCTCCAAAATGCTCTTATGAAAATTTACAAAGCACGTACCGAAAGAATGAGGCTTCTAATGATCAATGGTATTCCTAGTGATATGCGTTGAGTAATTAAAGGAAGGGTTCGCTTGGAAGGTGAGTCATCTGACTCTTTCATTTCTTACATGTCTGGTTTAAGGAAAAACACCCATGCTAAAAAAAAGAGCTAAACAATTAGATGTTTGTTATAAATGTGCACGCTGGACGTGCAACACTTGTTGTCGTTATTTAGGAATAGTGTCTGACAATCGCAAAGATAAAATTCAATTCATTAGAGATGGCTTGAGTAAGGAGTCTTTAGATTATATATCATTAACTCTTAAGATGCATCCTAGTGGACATGTTCATCGAGTAATTCACAATTTGCATACACAATTTCAAAAAGAAAGACAACAATACAGTCTCGGGAATCTGACTTTAAAAGACCATGTTTGCCAATTTATAAGAAAATTATATGGGAAGTATATCTTCGACCCATAGAGGGCGATCAAGCCATTACTAGACGTAAAACCAAAGGAAGAAATCTGACTTTAAAAGACCATGTTTGCCAATTTTTGAATATCATGAAGCTCAAAAACCACAAGTAAATATTGAATCTTCTAGGGCTCCTAAAAAGGTAGCAATGAAACAACCACAAGGTGAAGAAATCCATAGAACTGGTAGGGAACATGACATGAACCTCAAAGATATGATTTTATTATTGATGAGGAAAATATGAAAGTTATTGAAAACGACTATCTCACTATTTACCAAGAGGCAATAACTGATAGTAACTCTATTAAATAGCTTGTTGCCATGAAATATGAAATGGAGTCCTGGTTGAAAACCAAGTTAAGGACTTAGAGGATGCACCTATTCGGGTAAAACTTATAGGAAGCAAACGAGTCTTCAAAAGGAAGTGATGAGTGGTATTTATATCACTTATTCCCACTCATTTGACCTAATATTTCGTATAGTTTCTCGGGTTTGATGAACGTTTTGATGTGTTTTAGTTTATTTTGCAGATAAAATAATATTGGGACTTAATGAAATCATTTAGGATGAAATGTGGGTCAATTAAGGGCAATTATTGGATTTGATATATTAATTTTGAAGATTGGAAACTTGAAAGGGCGTTTTGACGAAGTGCAGTTTTGGAAATTCCAGTTTTGCGCATCTGTCTTATTTTGGGTATAACGTTTTACTCCAATATCGGATTGAGCCGATTCAAGTTCCAGATTAAAGAAGACTCAAAGATCTACAACTTTGAAAGAGAAAATATTTTCGAATTATGATGATTTCATGACCGAAATTGATGAAGTATCCAGAAGTGTGTGGTGTGTAATTATTAAAAGTCATTATCAATCATTTTCAAAACAAAATATTAATTAATAAAAATTATCAAATCACCACCCAACAAGATAAGCAATTAGTGGAGCAATTATGGATTTGGTGGAGTAATTAGTGGAGAAATTAATAATGGATTTGGTGGAGAATTTGATGGATGATTTGATGGAGGTAAAATTTTGCCTATAAATACCAAGCCATTTCATTTGTAAAATTCATACTTTCTTCTTTGAAATTCTTAATGAATAAATAAGAAGATTGTATATAGTTTAGTTATTTATAGTTTTTAGTAATTAATTTTCACTTTCGCACTTTCTTTTCTTTACTTTTCAGTTTTTACTTTCCGTAATTTACTTTTACGCACAACATTTTCTTTCTTTACTTTTGCAGTTTTTATTTTTCAAGCAATGAGGAGGTAATTCCCCTTTGCTGGGGTGAAAGGTAAAACTTTTATTATTAATATTTAGATTAATCTCCTTTAATTATAATATATAAACTAGTTAAAACCGGACTTAACGAGGATACCGCCATATTGGTCGGTTGGTAATTATTTAAATTGGTTTTAACCTGACTAAATATGGATACCCCTAATTGGTCGGTTGATAATTAATTATTAATTTGACTTAATCAGAATACCGTATGTATGGATGGTTGGTATTTATCACGCAAAGTTAATATATTATATTAAGGGAGATATCTAAAATAGTAGTAATAAAAGTTGATCCTCTAACCCCAGCATTTTCTTTTATTGTACTTTTACTTTATTTACTTTTAGCAATTTACTTTCAATAATTTCTTTTAATTTTTTTTTACTTTTTACTTTTTACTTTTTACTTTTACTTTTCACTTTTTTTTACTTTTCAGCAATTTACTTTCAATATTTAATTTTCAGTATTTACTTTATGTCTTTTATTTTATTTAAGTTTTTACTACCAGTAAATATGTGTCGTAACTAAGCCAGTTAACTGGGGTTGTGATGAATTTTAATATCACCGGTTTATAAAGGGTTATTTTATAGTTTGGGTAATTTAAAGGTTTATTTATTAAGTCTTAAGCTTAATGCTTCTTGTTGTCTGATCACCAATAAGATTGATATGGTAAATCTAAAATGAACTAGACATAGGGATTTTAGGTTTCAGCCTTAGACTTAATAGCCCACGATCTTCCTTGAGGATAGATAACCCTTTAATAGATTTCCTTACAGGATAGGAATATACCTGTCGGGCGGGGGTAGCCATAATTGGAACTTAAACTTAATGAATCCAGATAATTTGGTTGACATAGATATATGGTTCAATTGGGTTAAACTGGGTATTTGCGTCTGACCATCGACAGAGGCTTTTGCATAATTTAGTGTTCCAGGTTAGTAAACCGATTTATTACACAAACATAAAATAATCACTTCATCTTTTAAATGATATTAGAATGATTCACAACCCTAGATTTTTGTGTCTTTTGTTATTTTCCTTAGTATTTTCTTTTGTCTTTTTATTTATTTATTTATTGCGCAAAACTACATTCAATCAATCAAGCAATCAATTCATCTTCTCCCTTTAATTAGATATTTGTAAATAAATAGATTCAAAATATTAATAACAACAGTAGGAATTAAGTCCTCGTGGGATCGATACTTTTATACTACTTGAACGATACGTACGCTTGCGTTATACGTGTGTGTTTACGCCGGTCAAGTTTTTGGCGCCGTTGCCGGGGACTTATATTTCTTGAGTTGTTAATTTTGAAGCTATCCAATTTACTTGTATCTAATTTTCTTTATCTTTATCTGTAATTTTATTTTTATTGTATTTTCAGGTGATTGAAAAATGGAACACTACTGGGAGATTGAAAGATTACGAGCGTTACAAGAAGATACACCCCAAATCTGGGAGCAACAGTCCGGTTTTCTGAGGCCTGTTGTCCAGCCCAATGATTATCACTGGATGCCAGAACCAAGCAATACCACATTTGCTCAACAGAACGAAATGGGAAGATGTGTAATATGTGATAGTAACCACCCGAGCGATCAATGTATATACCGTTCAGAGTGGCAGAATTTTCAGAATCATTCAAAGTATGAAAAACCATCACATTTTCCATCTTATCCACCATCCATATGCGATTTTCATCAACAAATAGAACCATCAGAGGAAGATCAGTTGTTAAACATGCTCAAAGATATGTTTGAGTTAGATGAAATGCTTGAAACAAGCCAGAATCAATTGAAAAGTATTCAGAGACAATCAGAATTCATTCAGAGGATGACAGATCAAATGAGACAATTCACAGAAAACCAGGACTACATACCTCAAGAACCATTTTCAGATGACACTGATGAAGCCTTCGAGTACCAATCATTTCACAATGACACTTCAACAGAGGAGGAGGCTGAGCAGTATCAACAACCAGAGGTATCAGTTCAGGAACCCGAACCGACAAAGTCTCAATTTGACTTTTATTATTCAGATTCTGACGAGGATGAAGCTGATCTATTTGTACCAACTGCACCAACAACGGATGATCAAACTTTCAATCCTCAAAATGAAGATCTTGGAGCATGCTTTACCATGATGTTTGATGAAGATCTACCTGAACCATCCATTCCAGTCATATCAGAGGATGAAGACCTAAAATCTGACATTTCTTTATATCCTCAGGTTGACAATTTTGAAGCATGTATTTCACAGATGACAGATAAAGAGCTGAATACAAAAATTTTAAAATTCATCTGTGAAGAAAAAGTGGAACAAGAAGCAGAGCAAATGAAGGAGCAAATGCCTGACCTTAATAAAGATCCAGAGCATTCAGGAGAAACATCGCTGTTTTGGGGAGTACAAATCAAAGATATCACTCAGAAGCTTAACAGAATGGAAAATCCCATTCCAAGTCAAGCACCATATAAGACCTCCTGATTTTCTTTCTTTCTTTGCAGGAACCACTGGAGAAACAATGAGCAAAAAGGTGGCACGAGCACTGAATGGGACAAAACTCTTTTTGCCACCTTACCGTTGGAAGATACCCTTCAAAAGCAACGCTCATGGAATTGTCTTTAATCGGACATCCAAAACGACATTGAAACCTCCTTAACAGATGAATTTCAGTCACGTCTGGCTGAAGACGAAAAATTTAGCGCTAGCAGGGAGGCAACCCATGCAATTTGTTGTAATTTGTTTTCATATTTTGTGTGAATTTTTTAATTTTGTGTGTTATTTTTGTAGGGAAAGGCACAAACGAAGCATTTTAAGACAGAAGGAATTGTGTTTGGCAATCAAAGATGAGAAACAATTCATTAGCAATGGCTGAGTAATGAATGAAATCTTGAGACACATCCTAATGAATTTATACTGAGCGAGTGGCGTATTGCGTACACAATTCTGTTGTCTTAATTATTGCTTTGATTCGCTTTTCTATTGTAATTATCTTTATTTTCGTAGACAGGATCCAGACTTTTTGACCTTTCACGATTTCTTTTGTTGTTTAGCTAACAATCGTCCTCTGGAAGATATTAGTGCTATTATTACTCACCCTTTTTCAGGTACTATAAATTCAGCCCGTCATTGCACTTTTGAAGGCATCCTGATTTGAAAAAGAACTACAAAAAAAAATGGAAGCCACATCAAGAAGACGAGTTGAAAACATCTGTGTGTTTTGCGGTACTAGTGTTGGTACTAAACCACAATACGTAGAGGCAGCACAGGAATTGGGTCGAGTCTTAGCAGCAAGGAATATGCACTTAATATATGGCGGAGGCAATCTTGGACTTATGGGGATCGTTTCAAAGGCCGTACAGGAAGGAGGCAGTGATGTTTTGGGAATCATTCCAAAACCCTTGGCAGAGGCAAATCTTATTGGATCATCAAACGGAGAGGAACTGATCGTGCCAGGTATGTCTGAACGACTGGTAGAAATGATTAACCGTGCTGATGCTTTTATCGCTTTGCCAGGTGGCTTGGGTACACTGGAGGAAATTTTTATAGTTCTATCTTGGGCGAACCTGAACATACACCAGAAACCGCTTGGACTGCTCAACGTTGATGGATTTTATGATTTTCTTTGTGTGTTTCTTGATGATGCTCGGAGAAATGGGTTCGTGTCAAAACCTATTAAAGAACTCATCTTCACTGCCAGAACTGTTCCGGATCTAATAGACCAACTCATAGCCTATGAACCACAAGTTGACCCTATCCTTTCAAAGATAAATTGGTCCGAGGACGATCGTGGTAAGAGGCGTCGGGTTAATCTGGATCTTAACCTTTAATTTCCTGTAGAATTTCTGCTAACCAGATATTATCTTCTAAACTCTTCTTCTACTGTTTAAGACATTGGGGACAATGTCTCATTTAGGTTTGGGGGAGGGATTAGTTGATCAGTACCTTGTTTTTTTTTTTTTTTTTTTTTTTTAGTTTGTGTGTTATTTTTATTTTTTAGTCCAAAATTTCGAAAAATACAAAAAAAAATTGAAAAATTTTCAAAAATATTTTGCGTTTTTGTGTTTTTTATTTTTGACTAAAAAGGTGAAATTGGTAAAAGATAGCTGAGTAAGGAGTTTCCACTCCTGATACGTATCTCAAACCTATTTTGAAACAAGTTAATTTTTGTTTATTTCATTTTAAATTATTTAATTTGTGAATTCTCCATAAAACTGACTAAAATGAATCTTTATATGCTCAGTTGACAGATATTATCAATATGCATAGTAACATACGGTCGTGAGCTAAAATTGAAAAGTTTGTAATATTCAGTGCTCTAGTTTAATTGGAGAAAACATCTCAAAAAAAGCAATGGAGTAAAAAAAAAAAAAAAAAAATTTCTGATTTACAAAAATAAAGTATCTAATATCCGAGTTATTAAGTCTGTAAGGGTGTTTTAACATCTAGTGCCCTAAAACCAACTGGTTTGGGAGTCATTGGCCCAAAGCTCGCTACATGGATCAAAGATGCTGCAAAAATATATATATCTGAAGTCTGGGTAATTAAGTCCGTAGGGGTGTCTTAACACCTGGTGCCCTAAAGCCAACTGGTTTGGGAGCCACCGACCCAACACTCGTTACATAGATGGAAGATATTGTATATAAATAAAAAATAGAGAAAAAAATCAAAGAAAAAATCAGAAAATGAGAAAAATTATTCCATTGCTCCAAAAAGGTGTGAAATCTGATAAGAACTTTAGGACAAAAATATTACTCTCTTATCAACTACACTTATGACTGTTGTGGGCAAAAATGAGTTGATTAATATTTTGTTGGCTGTGTATATGAAGAATGGTAAAAATAATCGGAGAATTTACTTATTCAGTAATTTAAAATAAAACAAAACAATTAGTAACTTGGAGTAGAAGTTTCACCTGATTAGTCACTAACTTCTTTATTCTCTTTTCGCTTATCTTTTTGCTTTTGTGTGCATTAGTTTTAACTGACTTTTTACTTTTGTAAAAATGTTTGTGGGTATCATTGCTGTAAGCCCTCACGAGACTACAACTCGTCCACTAGGGACACTTAGGGGTTTAAAGGCTTGTTGCATACGCTAAATGCAATCGTGATCCCTACGAAAGTGGCTTAGTTAATTTTATTTTCATGTTATTTTTATTTTATGTTTTGCTCGAGGACTAGCAAAATGTTAGGTTTGGGGGTGTGATGAGTGGTATTTATATCACTTATTCCCACTCATTTGACCTAATATTTCGTATAGTTTCTCGGGTTTGATGAACGTTTTGATGTGTTTTAGTTTATTTTGCAGATAAAATAATATTGGGACTTAATGAAATCATTTAGGATGAAATGTGGGTCAATTAAGGGCAATTATTGGATTTGATATATTAATTTTGAAGATTGGAAACTTGAAAGGGCGTTTTGACGAAGTGCAGTTTTGGAAATTCCAGTTTTGCGCATCTGTCTTATTTTGGGTATAACGTTTTACTCCAATATCGGATTGAGCCGATTCAAGTTCCAGATTAAAGAAGACTCAAAGATCTACAACTTTGAAAGAGAAAATATTTTCGAATTATGATGATTTCATGACCGAAATTGATGAAGTATCCAGAAGTGTGTGGTGTGTAATTATTAAAAGTCATTATCAATCATTTTCAAAACAAAATATTAATTAATAAAAATTATCAAATCACCACCCAACAAGATAAGCAATTAGTGGAGCAATTATGGATTTGGTGGAGTAATTAGTGGAGAAATTAATAATGGATTTGGTGGAGAATTTGATGGATGATTTGATGGAGGTAAAATTTTGCCTATAAATACCAAGCCATTTCATTTGTAAAATTCATACTTTCTTCTTTGAAATTCTTAATGAATAAGTAAGAAGATTGTATATAGTTTAGTTATTTATAGTTTTTAGTAATTAATTTTCACTTTCGCACTTTCTTTTCTTTACTTTTCAGTTTTTACTTTCCGTAATTTACTTTTACGCACAACATTTTCTTTCTTTACTTTTGCAGTTTTTATTTTTCAAGCAATGAGGAGGTAATTCCCCTTTGCTGGGGTGAAAGGTAAAACTTTTATTATTAATATTTAGATTAATCTCCCTTATTATAATATATAAACTAGTTAAAACCGACTTAACGAGGATACCGCCATATTGGTCGGTTGGTAATTATTTAAATTGGTTTTAACCTGACTAAATATGGATACCGCCTGATTGGTCGGTTGATAATTAATTATTAATTTGACTTAATCAGAATACCGTATGTATGGATGGTTGGTATTTATCACGCAAAGTTAATATATTATATTAAGGGAGATATCTAAAATAGTAGTAATAAAAGTTGATCCTCTAACCCCAGCATTTTCTTTTATTGTACTTTTACTTTATTTACTTTTAGCAATTTACTTTTCAATATTTTTTTTAATTTTTTTTTACTTTTTACTTTTTACTTTTTACTTTTACTTTTCACTTTTTTTTACTTTTCAGCAATTTACTTTTCAATATTTAATTTTCAGTATTTACTTTATGTCTTTTATTTTATTTAAGTTTTTACTACCAGTAAATATGTGTCGTAACTAAGCCAGTTAACTGGGGTTGTGATGAATTTTAATATCACCGGTTTATAAAGGGTTATTTTATAGTTTGGGTAATTTAAAGGTTTATTTATTAAGTCTTAAGCTTAATGCTTCTTGTTGTCTGATCACCAATAAGATTGATATGGTAAATCTAAAATGAACTAGACATAGGGATTTTAGGTTTCAGCCTTAGACTTAATAGCCCACGATCTTCCTTGAGGATAGATAACCCTTTAATAGATTTCCTTACAGGATAGGAATATACCTGTCGGGCGGGGGTAGCCATAATTGGAACTTAAACTTAATGAATCCAGATAATTTGGTTGACATAGATATATGGTTCAATTGGGTTAAACTGGGTATTTGCGTCTGACCATCGACAGAGGCTTTTGCATAATTTAGTGTTCCAGGTTAGTAAACCGATTTATTACACAAACATAAAATAATCACTTCATCTTTTAAATGATATTAGAATGATTCACAACCCTAGATTTTGTGTCTTTTGTTATTTTCCTTAGTATTTTCTTTTGTCTTTTTATTTATTATTTATTGCGCAAAACTACATTCAATCAATCAAGCAATCAATTTCATTCTCCCTTTAATTAGATATTTGTAAATAAATAGATTCAAAATAATTAATAACAACAGTAGGAATTAAGTCCTCGTGGGATCGATACTTTTATACTACTTGAACGATACGTACGCTTGCGTTATACGTGTGTGTTTACGCCGGTCAGGAAGCTTGGCGATGATGGAAATATACAAACCTATAAATCTAGGTCGGTTGCAAATGGCTATAGACAAATCTAATGGATTGACTATGAGGAATCTCTTACACTTGCTGTCATGGTTAAGTCCATTAGGATTTTATCGACAATAGCTGTATACTTGGATTATGAGATTTCATAAAGGGATGTCAATACTACATTCCTTAATGGAAACCTTTAGGAGGATGTGTATATGACACAACCTAAGGGATTCATTTCTAAGGATTCTCCTAATAAAGTATGCAAGCTAAAGAGTTCAATCTATAGATTGAAATAAGTTTCAATGTAACATCCCCGATATGGGAGATGTTATCGGCAGGGGATAGCAGTACTAACCCCATAAGCCTCTAACTAACTACCTATAACTGATAATAATACACTTTTCTTGATTTGACTATACTTTGTATGGGACCGTAGCCCAACTCGAAAACACTGAAAACAAACTCAATATTAATTATTATACTATATAACAATTGATTTTACAACGACTACTCACATCAAAACTGATACAAGACTCATATTTGACTATGACTCATACTTGACTAAGACTGGACTTTCACTCAAACTCGGACTCATACTGGTGGACTCCATCCCTAGTGACTGCATCAGTATTCGTCCTCCCGAGCTCGTCCTTTGAGGAACCTGCAAGATACAGAAACTGGAGTGGGGGTTAGATCGCTATATGTTCTAAGTGAGTGGACGAAAACTGAAAACTGATGTAAAAACTTTTGGTTTCAAAATCATAGTACCAAAAACATCTTTGTATGAAACCCTTGTTTATGAAAACTTTGTCTTTCTGAAAACTGCTTTTGAATCTCTGGTTTCTGGAAACTGTTTCTAAAATCTAATTTCTGAAAACTATTTTCTAAAAATCTGAATTCTGTAGCCAGCAGTACAAATCCATGACTTTAGGGCGTTACGTATCGCCGTCCCCCAAAGCATGCCACTACTGTCTCTAATACTAGTGGTGCTCTACATCCAAGAAAACGACTCAACTGGACGTGTCTGGGAAATACTCAACCGGGTCTCTAAAACTGGTGGTGCTCTACGCCTAGGAAAATGACTCAACTGGACTTGTCTGGGAAATACTCAATCGAGTCTCTGAAACTGGTGGTCTTTGGGCGTTACGTATTGCCGTCACCCCAGCCACAAACTAAAACTGGGGGTACGGATCTATGCTATGACCCAATCTCTGAACTAGAGTCCAGGTCCACGAACCTATACCGTCATCCTGGCTCTGAAACTAGGATCTAGGGGAGTTACGTATCGCCGTTCCCCTAGTCCTCTACATGTGCACATGTCCTCTGAATCTGTCAATTCCATACTGTCTCAAGTTTCATACTGGGGTGAGTTTTTACATCATGCCTAGAAAATTATAAAAACTCAAACTTTGAATTTCAAATCTATACAAAATATTTTCTGGAAAACAGTTTCTTTCTCAAATATAATTTTTTATAAAATAACTGTAAATAAATTCTTCTAACGCCATAAAGCGTGAAAATATAAGTCTGAAACAATGATAACGAAATAAAAGTCAGTTTAAAGGAAAAGTGTCCACTCACTGGTTTGAAGTCCGGCTAGGTTTCTTTTACGTCGCTGGGGGCGAGCGCGGCTGCTGTCGAGTATCTATAAAGAATATACGGAGTTAGAATTAACAGTTATAAAATACGGTCCATAATTGCATAAATTTCCCTAATCTAATTGCACTATCCCAATAGAACCTCTTTATCCCTCGAATGAATTTGTAAAATAACATCCTGACTTCTGATTATGCGTTCATTCCTTTAAAAATTGTATGCTTTCTGTTCGTCGGGTCGCAACGCAGCACAACCTGCGCATCGCTGTTTTTCTAGGCAGATCCTGCCTATTTGTGATTGGCTCACAGCTCCAATTCCATACAATCTCATATAAAATACTAAATCCACAATATATCCACAAGCTAATATAACATTTAATTTACCATTTCTAACTTCCAACATCATCAATCTTCATCATTCCAACCAAATTTACAAACTTGAAAAACTAATCTAAAGTTACTCAAAATACCCATTTCTTCAACCTAACATCATCCTCACCAACTCAACAACATTATCCAAACTCACTCTATATCAAAGCTTCCATACAACAAACCAATACATAATCCAACAATTAACATCAATTTCACACATTATAAATTACCATATTATCATCATTAACTACACATTAAACCTTAAAATCCATAATTCTTAATTCAACTTTTAAACTTTTCCAAACCCAAACATTTAACTCCATGTTGTGATATTTTATATCGTACCGCAAGTGTACGGTGTCAAATTTTTGTATAAATGAGTGAAAGAGTGTCGAACCCACAGGGATTGCGTTAACTCGCACTAAATACTACAATTGATAATCATAACTCTATTTAGAAAACAAATAATAAAGATTTAAATAAATAAATATAAAAATAATTATATAGGAGGAACTAATACGATAGAGATTTTAGATCCTGAGTTCACCTAACTGTCGCCTATGTATTTGTCATGCCAATTAATCTTTGTTCAGTTATATTATTTATAAGTCAAGATTCCGAAAATATCCACTCCCTATCTTGAGCATCGGTGAAAATATCATCAACTATAGACTTCGATATCTCTATAAAAATCTAGTAGTTAACAACTCATTACACTTTGTGATTCTATATTAACGACTTCAAAGGAACTTATATATTCTCTCGAACTCTATAAAACTCTTAGGTTATATTCTCTAGATCTATTCAAAATCCCCTCTCTTGAGTGATAGATTCTAAATATATATCATCATATTTGTGGCCAGCAAATAAAAAGCATTAAACTCAAAAGAATATAAATAAACTGAATAAAATTTCATAACAAAATTGACAATTAAAACAAAGGTTCAAGCATCAGTTACATCATTCTCCAAAATTAAGGAGTTTAGTTCATGACAATAGATAAAAAAAATGAGAACAAGGTCATGAATCTAATGGAAATCATTAGAGTTCTAAGAAATAAACAAGAAGATAAAACTCGAATTGAATCTCTTCCTCTTCGGACGTCACCGCATTCGTCTCTTTTTGTCGCTCTTCAATCATCCTCCTTGGATCTCTCTAAAATATGTATTTTGGTGTTTTGTGCTGTGTATTAGCCTTATCTTTGAGTTTTAGACGAACTAATGTATTTATAATAGAGCCTTGAGGTAATTAAACATCTAAAAAAACCCTAAAATCTTGTTTCTGGTGCGCGCGGGGCGCTGCGGCGCTTGCAGATTGGCGCCGCGGCGCCAAAGCCCCTGGATTTTGTCTGGAACACATAGATCTTTTTGATTATATGCAATTTGATATATTATGGGTCTCATAACTCTTTCTAGATCAAACGTTATAGCCTTTTTAAATTCAGTGCGCAGTTGATGCTGGTTTTGCCTGTTCTTGAGTCTGATGCTCCCAATAGGTCCCGAAACACGCTTATTTGCTCTATTCTTGATGTTCTAATGCTTCCCACAAACAAGACATAAAATAAAATATAAATGACACTAAATGACTCGAACCATAACAAAATAATAGGCTAAGGATGCCGGAATAAGTGGGTATAAACCACACTTATCAAAAAACCCCAAACTTAAGATTTTGCTAGTCCCGAGAAAAAGAAAAAATAAAAACTAAATACAAATAAACAAATAAAAATAACTAAATTAACTAAGCCACTTTCGTAGGGAACACGATTACATTTAGCGTATGCAACAAGCCTTTAAACCCTTAGGCGGCCCTAGTGGATGAGTTATAGTCTCGTGAGGGCTTACAAAGACAATACACACAAACGTCATTCACACACAATCATGCAAAAACATAAAACAAATAAAAAGCAACTAAAATAATCCCGATAGTTATGCATAAAATTGTCCTCAAAGAGTGTTTATCAATGAAATCATAGAATCTTCAAAGTACTCAACTGCGACTCAAACCATCTAAGCTAGACTCACAGTCTCTGTGTGTGTGTGTGTGTGTGTAAAGGTTTGTTCACAGCTCGAGTCATAAGTAAGCCAACTCAATGATTTCGTCTTAAAAATTGAGATCCGATGGGTCAAACCAACCTAGATATCTCAAATTTATTCTGCATTTTGCCTTTCTTTGCTCCGTTTGGTATGATTTTATTTTCATCTTTTTCTGCTCATTTTTTTTTTCAAATTTTGTTTTTAAACACACCTACCCTTAAGGTAGCATTTCTCCTTATAGTGGTCCTAAAACTCGCTTATAGGTATATTCACGCTTATCGGTTATAGGTGGTTTCTTTTTTTCTTTTTCTAATCATACCATAAATCATAATACTTGCATATTGAGATAGATATCTAAGCAAACGGTAAATCATCGGCATGCAATTTCCTAACCTAATCACTTTGTCAACTACTTAAGTTCTTACTGCTAAAAACATGTTATTAAGTGCTTACGAGTCTAACCTAAATCATCTACTCAAGGCATTAGATAAAAGTCAATTGGGACTTATCGTTTCTAAGATTTCATTTAAAGCAAACAATTTCATCATTAGATTTATGCTTTACTATCAAGGATAACAAAAACAAATTTTTTTTTTTAAATAAAAATAAATAGCAGGAATACATGCACACACCCCCAAACTTAAAACTTGCATTGTCCTCAATGTAAGATAAATATAAATAAGCAAATTAAGGAACAACACTACCGTGCATAGAGTTGATCAGGCTCCTACTAGTCAGAATTTGGTTTCGCGGGCTTTGTGTGTCTCGTGCTACCTGCATAAATAACATGTAAACGAATAAATAACACACAAATAAAAATAAAAATAAAAATAAAGAAAATAATAATAAAACAAATACAAGGGTTGCCTCCCCTCTAGCACTAAGTTTAACATCTTCAGCCAGACGCAACCACCAAAATGGTGGTCATGTTAGCTTCCTCTTTTGTATCCACTGAAGCACAGAAAAAAAAAAGAAATAAATAAAATAAAATAAAATAAAATAAAAGATAAAAAATCTAAATTAAAGCTAAAATTACTTGGTAGTAGTATTAATGTGAATTAAACAAACAATCCCCGGCAACGGTGCCAAAAACTTGTCGTGATATTTTATATCGTACCGCAAGTGTACGGTGTCAAGTTTTAGTATAAATGAGTGAAAGAGTGTCAAACCCACAGAGATTGCGTTAACTCGCACTAAATACTACAATTGATAATCCTAACTCTATTTAGAAAACAAATAATAAAGATTTAAATAAATAAATATAAAAATAATTATATAGGAGGAACTAATACGATAGAGATTCTAGATCCTAATTTCACCTAGCTGTCGCCTATGTATTTGTCATGCCAATTAATCCTTGTTCAGTTATATTATTTATAAGTCAAGATTCCGAAAATATCCACTCCCTCTCACGAGCATCAGTGAAAATATCATCAACTATAAACTTCGATATCTCTATAAAAATCTAGTAGTTAACAACTCATTACGCTTTGTGATTCTATATTAACGATTTCAAAGGAACTTATATATTCTCTCGAACTCTATAAACTCCTACGTTATATTCTCTAGATCTATTCAAAATCCCCTCTCTCGAGTGATAGATTCTAAATATATATCATCATATTTGTTGCCAACAAACAAAAAGCATTAAACTCAAAATAATATAAATAAACTGAATAAAACTTCATAATAAAATTGACAATTAAAACAAAGGTTCAAGCATCAGTTACATCATTCTCCAAAATTAAGGAGTTTAGTTCATGACAATAGATAAAGAAAAATGAGAACAAAGTCATGAATCTAATGGAAATCATTAGAGTTCTAAGAAAGAAACAATAAGATAAAACCCGAATTGAATCTATTCCTCTTCGGACGTCACCGCCTTCGTCTCTTCTTGTCGCTCTTCAATCATCCTCATTGGATCTCTCTAAAATATGTATTTTGGTGTTTTATGCTGTGTATTATCCTCATCTTTGAGTTTTAGACGAACTAATGTATTTATAATAGAGCCTTGTGGTCATTAAAAATCTAAAAAACCCTAAAATCTTGTTTCTGGTGCGCGCGGGGCGCTGCGGCGCTTGCAGATTGGCGCCGCGGTGCCAACGCCCCTGGATTTTATATGGAACGCATAGATCTCTTTGAGTAGATGCAATTTGATATATTATGGGTCTCTAAATCTTTCTAGATCAAAAGTTATAGCCTTTTTAAATTCAGTGCGCAATTGATGCTAGTTTTGCCTGTTCTTGAGTCCGATACTCCCAATAGGTCCCGAAACACGCTTATTTGCTCCATTCTTGATGTTTTAATGCTTCCTACAAACAAGACAAAAAATAAAATATAAATGACACTAAATGACTCGAACCATAACAAAATAAAAGGCTAAAGATGCCGAACTAAGTGGGTATAAACCACACTTATCAAACACCCCCAAACTTAAGATTTTGCTAGTCCCGAGCAAAAGACAAAATAAAAACTAAATACAAATAAACAAATAAACAAATAAAAATAACTAAATTAACTAAGCCACTTTCGTAGGGATCACGATTGCATTTAGCGTATGCAACAAGCCTTTAAACCCCTAGGCGGCCCTAGTGGACGAGTTATAGTCTCGTGAGGGCCTACAGCGACGATACCCACAAACGTCATTCACACACAATCATGCAAAAATATAAAACAAATAAAAATCAACTAAAATAATCCCGATAGTTATGCATAAAATTGTCCTCAAATAGTGCTTATCAATGAAATCAGAGAATCTTCAAAGTACTCAACTGCGACTCAAATCTAAGTTCTTGAATAAACCATCTAAACTATCAACTAATTAAACATACACATATGCGCACATAACACAACTCATAGTACGATTTCACATACGTAAATACATACATGACACACTCCAAGTCATCATTCAAATACTTATATACATACATATATCTCAAATATATGAACACACACCTCTCTTCGAATTCGAGTACTATACCATATAATAGTCCTCATGTCTTTTGCTTATCGATCAAACATATTTGGTTTCCAGAATTCATATTAGGAAACATTCATGGCATAGAAACTTACTAGTTAAGACATATATATTTATAAAACACATCATGTCCCTCACGTACCTTAACCATTCAGGAAAAGCTTAGTTTATATCAATTTCTCATCACACTTATTCACCCAAACACTACACAGATAAATCGCATGTATCAGTTAATAACGAACTTATCCAAATTATGTACATATACACATGCTTATACAAATTCAGAAACCATATATATATGCAATTTCGTATATTCATACTCATATATTTGCTTATACATATACATATTCAATACAGGTTCATACAGTTACATTCCTGAACACATACATATAGACATCAAGCTCATCGAATATTTCATTTCATATCACACCAATAACCAAAATCCATACTTGTGGTGAACGATTAACTTAACTATACACAATCTTGAACTATGTTCTCAAAAGCATCTCTTAACTATCTTTGTCATATCCTAAACACTTCAGTCCTATCTATATATGTACATATTTAAAACACAAATCAACAAAGTAAGTATTCATCGCATGAGTTACTTACCTAGCTTCGCAAGCACTCTATGTCCTAATCAAATCTGTCAAAATAAATGTCGAAACGCCGTCAGAATCGCAACTTACAAAAAACTTGACTTAACTTTGAAAAAATCCCGGATCTTTTCAGGACAACCAAAACACACCTGATTTCAACGTTTTTAGTTCTAATAATCTTAAAACATCATTAAAAACTAATTTAATTCATTAGTTAACTTAAATCTTTGGTTTACGCGTTTTTAGAAAATCTTCTGATAAATTTTCTACAAACGTTAAAGAAAGGTCATGAACCCTCCGAACCTACCCAGATTTATCCAAACATTATCATATTATCATATATAACTCATAACTATCATTACAATCAAAAATACATCAATACACACAAAATCCACTTTTATCGAAAACTTGAATATTCTATCGTGGGTCACTATTCATCATTGCTTTCTTCCTTGTTTTGCGTGCAACCGGGCACGGAACGGAAAATCCATCACCGCCAACTTGTAGTACTCTCCGAGAGCTTTGATTTAACGGGTGACTTGGGCCGTGAAATGAAAAAATGGGCCGGGATCGGAAAATCCAAGCTCGCGTGAATCTCCTCTTCCTTTCGTCGTTGCCAGCATCCTAGGAAATGCCACCACAAGGTGGAGGGGTGTGATGAAAACCTGCCTAGAGTAAAGCCAAGCAAACCCATAAAAGATTGTTATCCATGCAACTCCTGTTAACCCCGCGGAAACAAAACCCATGAAACCCACAAAAGATTGTTATAAGCGCCCAGGAAAGCACAACGAGGTTTGAAGATTAGAAACTCGTGAAGAACAAAGCCTCACGAACCCCTAATTGCTTGAAACGCCACAAAGTACAGCAACCTCCTTTGATAAGTTTTGAAGAGAATCCATTCTTCCATGGTTAGCCATCAACGGCCTCACCATCAATGTGCCTAACGGCAATATTCATTTTTTGGGCTAAAACATTCATGCATTTTATTAATGACAGGATTGCTTAAATAATACAATGGAAACCCTAATTTTAATATGTAAAAAACCAAAAATAATCCTAGGTAATAATCTTCATTACAAATAAAATCTTGGGCCCCAAACATTTGGCCCACTCTAGAATAAATCCCAACATTAAAACCTAGAGCCCCTAACAGTCAGCCCACTCTAAAATAAACACTAACATTAACCCTCTCTGGGAGGCCTTCACTTGTATATCTTAAACCCCTTAATTACCAAATAACGTGTATGGATTAGTGGGCTTATTCCTTGAATGTGTGGATCCATGCTTCGAGGATTGTTTCTTAACGCTCTATGTATCATATCAGGGTGGCCGATGCAACCTCCTGTCTAGTTGCATCGGCCGGCGGGCCACTGGCGCGACCAAGGCTACCAATGATGAAATTTGGGGATAGGGGTACATGTGTGAGATGTGGAGTGATTATGTAATTTTCATAATTCCTTGAAACTTAGAGGTATATATAGAAAAAAATTCAAAAATTACAATCTAACCCGCGAAATCACAATCAAATCCCTACCATGGGGCTTTCAAGGAAATTTATATTTTTGAATCCTTTCGGATGTAAATTACAAAAAGTGTTCAACACAAAAATTATTCATCTCAGAGAAACGAGTCTGATGGTTCAAGAATCAGCTCAATCGGAGTTCATTTTCTATTTTTATAGCTGAAACAATAAACTTTTACGTGTTTAACAATATAAATAAAAATCGTGTAACCGGTCATTGAAACCATACATTTTCTAATATGATGAAACTTCACTTTAAAACGTTCCGGCCTATTTTCCAACACATATATTCTTATTTTCGAATACCATCACATTTTAAATCATTAACTTTAACTCGAAAACCTTCCAGCACTGTTCCGAAATACTCAGGATATTACAGAAAATAACCAGATTACCCTTTAAAGGCAAAGGACTATGTGCGACCGAGTTATTGAAGCTAATACATTTTGATGTGTGTGGTCCTATGTCAATTCAAGTAATGGGTTGGTTTTTTTATTTCATTACATTTATTGAAGATTGCTCATGATAAGAGTATGTGTACCTAATGAAGTATATATTTGTAGCCTCTGAGAAATTCAAAGATTTCAAAGTGGAGTAGAGAAACAACTTGGAAAAAATATTAAAACATTATGTTTTTGACCGATGTGGATAATACTTAAGCCAAGGGATATTATTTTAAGGCTGAATGCATTGTTCCTCAATTGACTCTTCCAAGAATACCACGACACAATAGTGTCTCAAAAGATAAATCGAATATTGTAAGATGTGGTTTGATCAATGATGTCAAGCATCAACCTTCTTTATCATTTTGAGGACGCCCTTCTCCTTAATTTTTTCCATCTAAAACTGTCAATGACACTCCATATGAATTATGGACTGGTAAACTTCCAAGTCATAATTTTATGAGAGTTTCAAGATGTCATAATTTTACTCTACAACATAAGTGAAAAAAAATATTTTATATCACAATATGCTACATTTCTCAAAGAATACTTTATTTTATGAAAGGTTAGTGGGAGTAGATTTGAACTTGATGAAGCTCAATAAACACAAGTAAACATTAAATCTTATGGGGCTCCCAAAAGGGTATCAACATAACATCCACAAGGTGAAGAAATCCGTAGAACTAGTAGGGAACACCATAAACCTCAAAGATATGATTTTCTTATGGATGAGGAACATGTTAAAGTCATTAAAAATGATGATCCCACTAATTACCAAGAGGTAATGACTGACATTGACTCTAGCGAATGGCATGTTGCCATGAAATCTAAAATGGACTCAATGGTTGAAAAAAAAAATGGGTACTTGGTTTCAGCTATTGGGGTGAAACCCATAGGATGCAAATGCTCTTCAAAATGAAGACTGATGCTGATAGCAACACACAAACCTATAAAATTAGGTTGGAAGATATATTTTCACATATTGCCATGGTTAAGTCTACTAGGATTTTACTTGCTGCCTTGAAAGACTTTGATTTGCTTCCTTTATTCGGTCATCTGGATCGGGTTAAAGGACTACTTCCGTAAAGCCAACGCCTTACCTAAATAGGTAGCTCCCCTTCCCTTATAGTCGACTCATTCTACTTCTTTTCATTCTATTCTAGCTTGACTTCTTCTTACATCTTCCGCAGCAACCTCCTATAGTATAGTAAGTTAAGTCGTTTCATAGTCCCCGACCCCGTACATCCGTAACAGTCACAATGGTGTTGTTGAAACTTGCTTGAACATGAACAACCCCCTTTGGTATTCGACGTCCGCTATAGCTGCATAATTAGATTACGAGATTTAGTAATGGATGTCAAGACTTCATTCCTTAATGGAAACCTTCAAGAGGATGTGTATATGATACAACCTGAATGATTCACATCTACGGATTCTCCTAATAAAATATGCAAGCTAATGAGATCAATACATGGATTGAAACAAGCTTTAAAGTGTTGGAACATTTGAATTTGGAATTTTACTTTATCAAAAACAAAGGTGAACCTCGTGTTTACAAGAAAGTTAGTT